>CM059782.1:5487452-5659952 GCA_030435695.1 Brachymystax lenok tsinlingensis
ATGGATGAGCGATGGCTGACCGGCGTAGGCCAGATGCAGTAGATGGTATGGAGTATAGTATATACATATGAGATGAGTAATGTAGGATATGTAAACATTATATAAATGGCATCGTTTATAGTGGCTAGTGATACATTTATTTCATCCAATTATAATTATTAAAGTGGCTAGAGATTTGTGTTGATGGCCGAACGGCATAGGCAAGATTCAGTAGATGGTTTAGAGTACAGTGTATACATTTGATATGAGTAATGTCGGATATGTAAACATTGTATACAAAATTGTTTAAAGTGGCTAGTGCTACATTTGTTACATCCAAGTCCTATTATTTAAAGTTACATTCTATAAATACTGCCCCCCCCCCACAATGGAGGGAGATAAATACATTCTATAAATACTGATCCCATGGAGGGAGATAAATACATTCTATAAATACTGATCCCCATGGAGGGAGATAATTACATTCTATAAATACTGATCCCATGGAGGGAGATAAATACATTCTATAAATACTGATCCCATGGAGGGAGATAAATACATTCTATAAATACTGATCCCATGGAGGGAGATAAATACATTCTATAAATACTGATCCCATGGAGGGAGATAAATACATTCTATAAATACTGATCCCCATGGAGGGAGATAAATACATTCTATAAATACTGATCCCATGGAGGGAGATAAATACATTCTATAAATACTGATCCCATGGAGGGAGATAAATACATTCTATAAATACTGATCCCCAAGGAGGGAGATAAATACATTCTATAAATACTGATCCCATGGAGGGAGATAAATACATTCTACCATCATCAAGTATGCTGAAGACACGACAATGAGGCAGCCTATAAGGAGGAGGTCAGAGACCTGACAGTGTGGTGCCAGGACAACAAACTCTCCCTTATTGTCAGCAAGACAAAGGAGCTGATCGTGGACTACAGGAAATGGAGGGGCGAGCACGCCCCCATCGACATCGATGGGGCTGTAGTGGAGCAGGTCGAGAGCTTCAAGTTCCTGGTTGTCCACATCACTAAGAAATTATGTTACACACACACCAACACAGTTGGGAAGAAGACACAACAGCGACTCGTCCCCCTCAGGACGCTGAAAAGATTTGGCAATGGCCCTGGGACCCTCAAAAAGTTATACAGCTGCACCATCGAGAGCATCTTGACTGGCTGCATCACGACTTGGTATGGCAACTGCTTGGCATCCGACTGCAAGGCGCTACAGAGGGTAGTGTGTACGGCCCAGTACATCACCTGGGGCCAAGCTAAATGACATCCATGACATCAATACCAGGCGGTGTCAGAGGAAGGCCCAGAAAATGGTCCGATTCCAGACACCCAAGCCATTGATGTATATGAACTTGAGGGGCCGTGACATCACAGTTTCCTTTCCCAGCGATGATGGTGGCTCCCTCACAGTTGTACCATGTTCCTTTGATTAATTCTGAACCTTTACATGGAGCCTAGACTCCACATGACCGCTGTGTGTGCGTGTGTGTGTCTATGTGTGTGTGTATGTATGTGTGTGTGTGTGTGTGTGTGTGTGTGCACAAAGAGAGACCAGGGAAAGCCCAACCTCACCTCCCTGCAGTCTGGGCACCAGCTTAATATAGCAAATACGACTAACCAGCCTATCCCCCTCACCAGAACCCACCACGTGCATTCTAGAATGACATCAAGACTCACAAGGTTCCAAAACAGAGTTCACCACTGCATTCCATTTCTGCGGGTTCCAGGAGGGAACTTATTTGGATTAACAATGACGTGCTTTTAACAATGACATGCCGTTTGAGGTTTTTATTTAAATAGTTTGCACCAAAAGAAGCCACGTGACAGACAAAACAGCAAGGTAAAAATGGTTGGAAAACCAAAAGGGCTTATATGGAAACCCCACCCAAAACAATTCCACCAGGTGGAAACTAAAGGAAAAGCATTAGTAACCATCAGTGTGGGAACTGTATAGCAGTTCTATGAATCTACTTCATCTGGTGATTGCCCAGGGATGAGTCTCAAATGGTAGCCTATTTCGGGTTGCCTATGGTCAACAGTAGTGCACCATACATGGAATAGGGTTCAATTTGGGATGTACACTGTGTCTATGTGCGTGAGAAGCTATAGGAGACCCAGGGGGACTGTAATGGGGCAGAAGGCTCAGTTTTAATGCCCCTTCTGTAATAACTAATGGGGTAGTTTCCCCCTCATCAATTTTTACACATGGCCTTAATGGAAGATTTGGACGGGAGCCTAGGATGCCCTGTAGCCTTCAGTCAGAGCTCATTAACAGAGGCCTTCCTCAAAAGAGACTTCACTGTCTACATCCCCATAAAGCATCCTATTCCCTTATGTAATGCACTACTGGGACATTTTCTGGCTCGGACAAGGTTTACTTACTTACAGCGTATTGATTGGAGAGGACAAGCTACTGTACAGACCCCAATGGCTTTGCTTGTGTTTATCCCTTATATCTAAATGACAGCAGTTCGCAGGGGAAGGCGGCTACAGTATTTCAGTACGTCAGCTGCAATTCTCAATGGCTTGATTTATCCCTATGAAAAGCCTCATAGCTAAATAACACTATTTGATGAGGGGGGGGACAGTAGAGTACAGATGGTAGGACATCTGAGCAGAGATGTGATGTTACTTTACGTTGCTCCCTGTATAAACCCAGAAGAGGTGCCGTTCTGGGGAAAGACGAACAATTTTCACTGGATATTAAATTCACCCTTAATAATAACGCCTTGCAGTAGAGAAATGGAGCGGAGGTTGACCTTTGGCTAATGAATGAGTCCTTGGCGGAGGAAAGGAGCCCTCATCACGTGTTCCAAACGCCCTATATAGTGCACAGAGCCAGTATAGTCTCTGGTCAAAAGTAGTGCACTAAATAGGGAATAGGGTGCCATTCTCTCAGGGATATTTGTGCATTGAGTCCTGTACTGACTGGCGGGTCTCAGGCTCCACGGAGACTCTAGGAGGTCATTTCTGTTTACACCTCCTTCGCTTGATGTATTAGATGGGGTTTGGTGGGGGCTTTTTGACTTACACCCAGACAGTACGCAGTAGCTGCGCGCCTGTGTCCCAAATGGCACCCTGTTCCCTACCCGCTGTTTCTAAGCCTCCCAATGGGAACCTGGGATCGTACAGCTCAACCCTGGATATGAAATTCGCATGACCGCCCTGTCAGCAGCTTTCAGCTCCACTGCAGCAAGCAGAATAGCACTAAACAGCAGGAGAATGAGAAATGAGAAATGAGCAAGGCTGAAAACACAGCAACCACTGGTGAGATGCTTTCCTCAGATACCGGAATTCAGAGTTCCCGAGATATGGAGAGAGGGAGACAGAGACAGACAGACAGACAGAGTAACAAACAGTGACAGACAGACAGAGATTCCAGTTGTTTCTCTGTTTCAGCTTATATACAGGAAAGGAGGGAAGGAGAGAGAGAGAGAGAGAGAGAGAGAGAGAGAGAGAGAGAGAGAGAATCCTCCCAGGTTCTTCCAGTGGTTGCCTAATACCTTAGTATGACAGGTTCCTGAAGGAACAGACAGCACACTGAGCATAGCTTAGTGAGGCTGCATCAGGGCCGGTCCTGGGCTGCATGGTGGTGTGTGTCCTGGGCTGCATGGTGGTGTGTGTCCTCCCTCTTCCTCCATCCCTCTCCCTCCATCACTCTCTCCCACCTCTTCTCTCCCTCCCTTTCTGCCTCCACCACTCTCCCATCTCTCCCTCCCTCCTCTTCTCTCCCTCCCTCCCTCTCATCTTTCTCTCCCTCCTCCCCTCCCTTTCCTATGCTATTCTCTACAGGATCAGTTGTTCTCCAGTTTGCTCTGTCGTTCCTGGCTACTAGCTGGGTCACAGCAGCGTTTTAGCCTGAAGAGGTAGAACACTGTACTCATATGTGTTTTTAGTAGCAGCTGAAAGACAGATGTTGAAAACATAACTCCCACAGATACGAGTTTCAAGTTTACAGGTGCTTCCTTGCCGGTTCCTTCACTCAATGCAACCGATAGGAGTACCAACATAAAGTAAATGGCTCAGTAGAATAGAAATGTGTTCATTTACCTCTAGAAATGTGTTCATTTACCTCTAGAAATGTGTTCCTTTACCTCTAGAAATGTGTTATTTTACCTATAGAAATGTGTTAATTTGCCTCTAGAAATGTGTTCCTTTACCTCTAGAATTGTGTTCCTTTACCTCTAGAATTGTGTTCATTTACCTCTAGAAATGTGTTCCTTTACCTCTAGAAATGTGTTCCTTTACCTCTAGAAATGTGTTCCTTTACCTCTAGAAATGTGTTCCTTTACCTCTAGAAATGTGTTCCTTTACCTCTAGAATTGTGTTCATTTACCTCTAGAAATGTGTTACTTTACCTCTAGAAATGTGTTCATTTACCTATAGAAATGTGTTCATTTACCTCTAGAAATGTGTTCATTTACCTCTAGAAATGTGTTCCTTTACCTCTAGAAATGTGTTCCTTTACCTCTAGAAATGTGTTCCTTTACCTCTAGAAATGTGTTCATTTACCACTAGAAATGTGTTCATTTACCTCTAGAAATGTGTTCCTTTACCTCTAGAAATGTGTTCCTTTACCTCTAGAAATGTGTTCCTTTACCTCTAGAAATGTGTTCCTTTACCTCTAGAAATGTGTTCCTTTACCTCTTGAAATGTCTTCACCAATTAAGATAGCTACAGTAGTTGCCTTGGTAACAAAATAAACAAACTTTCTAGTTTAGCTAACCAAACCATCAGTCCTAGCTTTCTACTGTATTATGGAAATCTAATTCTACAATGCCGATAATGTTTTCAATTTGACTTTTGCTTAAACACAGAACATGTAAATAGGAACTTCGCAGCCACTAAATTATACTGTGCATTATAGGGAAATAATGCACGCTATAGAATGCCTTTCAAGCCAATCAGAATCAAGTATTCAACAATGGCATGGTAAAATTAATCAATAAGGCCTGAGGGGGTGTGGTATATGGCCAATATACCACGGCTAAGGGCTGTTCTTACGTACAACGCAACGCAGAGTGCCTGGATAAAGCCCTAAATAGCCGTGGTAAATTGGCCATATACCACATACCCTTGAGGTGCCTTAATGCTATTATAAACCGGTTACCAACATAATTAGAGCAGTAACAAGTAGTTTTGAAACATACCGTGGTATATTTTCTTCAGCCAATCAGTATCCCGGAGCCGAACTTCCTGGTTTATAAGAGGCAATAGCTAGCTCATCATGTCAAGAGGGCTTTCTCCCCCTTTCCACTCGCCTCACTCCTTCAGCTAAAAGTTGAAATTAAAAACCTGAACGCTGGCTGACTGCCCACCTGGGACATGACAGGTATTAGATGGGATGTGGTACACATGGCCGACACACACACACACACACACACACACAGCAGACGCCAGTTTGTAAATCTCTTCATAACACTATGGATGCGCCTCAAATATTTCTATGCCCTATGTAGTGCACTACCTTTGACCAGAGCCCATAGGGAATAGGGTGCACTACCTTTGACCAGGGCCCATAGGGAATAGGGTGCACTACCTTTGACCAGAGCCCATAGGGAATAGGGTGCCATTTTGGACACTGCTACGTGGTTCTGCTTTTACCAGAGTCGTATTTACTATTGGTAATACCGCCTGATTTAAACACTTGCCGCACCAATCCCTCCTTCCCCAAAACACATGTAAATATTGGAGTATAAAATGTGCATTCCTGTACTATACTGATGCTAAAATGTTTATTCCATTCTACTGAGCCATTTACTCCATGTTCCTATTCTTGTCTTTTATTAGTTCTTATTGTTGTTGCATTGTCCAGAAGGGACCTGCAGTCGGCATTTCATTGGTCGGTGTAGACCATGTGTATCCTGTACGTGCGACTAATAGAACTTGCAGACGGGCTCAGGGAATGCACTTTGGAAGACACCCAAATGTTTTCGTTAAGACGCCGAGACGTTGGTTTTCATGAGCAATCTGTACCGCTGCCATTGAGAGTAGCTAGTGGATAGAAAACATTTCGCTAAGTGTCATTTAGCCTGCAGTGTGAGACAGCCACACAGCTGCTTTGTCAGACAGCCACACAGCTGCTTTGTCAGACAGACACATAGCTGCTTTGTCAGACAGCCACACAGCTGCTTTGTCAGACAGCCACACAGCTGCTTTGTCAGACAGCCACACAGCTGCTTTGTCAGACAGACACATAGCTGCTTTGTGAGACAGCCACACAGCTGCTTTGTCAGACAGCCACACAGCTGCTTTGTCATACAGCCACACAGCTGCTTTGTGAGACAGACACACAGCTGCTTTGTGAGACAGACACACAGCTGCTTTGTGAGACAGACACACATTTCCTATTACTCTAAGCCTTATCTGGACAAACAGAAACTGATAGGAAACAATCTGAGCTGCTTTTTTACTCCTTAACATTCATAGCACTGATTTCAGAACTGATCTTCTCACTGTTCGTACTGTGTGTCTATCTTGTAGCGATAGACTCGCCCTCAGGGGGATTCTGATAAAATCCCCATCAACAAAGATGATAAAAAAAGAAGCACTTTGGCAGATGACTTCCCCTCCTAACAGACAGATTCACTTTGAAGACTAAAACGTTGGTTTCCCCCCCACATCTTCTGAAACCTCACTTCTGGTTTTAATACAAACATCCATTGATATTCAGATTGCCCATTACATAGACATGACACTGTCAAGTCACCCAGATAAGAGGTAGAGGTAGAGGTGGGCAAAGAGACAGAGAGACAGAGAGAAACACAACAGAGACACGGCCTAAACATCAGCACCACAAGTAACTTACACAAAGCTGTGAACGATCTGAGAGACAATGCAAGAAAGGCCTTCTATGCCAACAAAAAAGGAACATAAAATTCGACATGCCAATTAGGATCTGGCAACAATTACATGAATCAGTTATAGAACCCCATTGCCCTTTGTGGTTGTGAGGTCTGGGGTCCACTCACCAACCAAGAATTCACAAAATGGGACAAACATCTAATTGAGACTCTGCGTACAAAAATATCCTCTGTGTACAACGTAGAACACCAAATAATGCATGCAGAGCAGAATTAGGCCGATACCCGCTAATTTTCAAAATACAGAAAAGAGACGTTAAATTCTACAACCACCTAAAAGGAAGTGATTCCCAAACCTTCCATAACAAAGCCATCACCTACAGAGAGATGAACCTGGAGAAGAGTCCCCTAAGCAAGCTGGTCCTGGGGCTCTGTTCACAAACACAAACAGACCCCACAGAGCCCCAGGACAGCAACACAATTAGACCCAACCAAATCATGAGAAAACAAAAAGATAATTACTTTACACATTTAAAGAATTAACAAAAAAACTGAGCAAACTAGAATGCTATCTGGCCCTAAACAGAGAGTACACAGTGGCAGAATACCTGAACACTGTGACTGACCCAAACTTAAGGAAAGCTTTGACGATGTACAGACTCAGTGAGTATAGCCTTGCTATTGAGAAAGGCCGCAGTAGGCAGACCTGGCTCTCAAGAGAAGACAGACTATGTGCACACTGCCCACAAAATGAGGTGGAAACTGAGCTGCACTTCCTAACCTCCTGCCCAATGTATGACCATATTAGAGACACATATTTCCCTCAGATTACACAGACCCACAAAGAATTTGAAAACAAACCCGATTTTGATAAACAGGTAGAACCAGCCACTAGACCCCTCATTAGAGCAGGTAGACCCAGCCACTAGTCCCCTCATTAGAGCAGGTAGACCCAGCCACTAGACCCCTCATTAGAGCAGGTAGACCCAGCCACTAGTCCCCTCATTAGAGCAGGTAGACCCAGCCACTAGTCCCTTCATTAGAGCAGGTAGACCCAGCCACTAGTCCCCTCATTAGAGCAGGTAGACCCAGACACTAGTCCCCTCATTAGAGCAGGTAGACCCAGACACTAGTCCCCGCATTAGAGCAGGTAGACCCAGCCACTAGTCCCCGCATTAGAGCAGGTAGACCCAGACACTAGTCCCCTCATTAGAGCAGGTAGACCCAGACACTAGTCCCCGCATTAGAGCAGGTAGACCCAGCCACTAGTCCCCGCATTAGAGCAGGTAGACCCAGCCACTAGTCCCCGCATTAGAGCAGGTAGACCCAGACACTAGTCCCCTCATTAAAGCAGGTAGACCCAGACACTAGTCCCGCATTAGAGCAGGTAGACTCCAGCCACTAGTCCCGCATTAGAGCAGGTAGACCCAGACACTAGTCCCGCATTAGAGCAGGTAGACCCAGCCACTAGTCCCGCATTAGAGCAGGTAGACCCAGCCACTAGTCCCGCATTAGAGCAGGTAGACCCAGACACTAGTCCCGCATTAGAGCAGGTAGACCCAGCCACTAGTCCCCTCATTAGAGCAGGTAGACCCAGACACTAGTCCCCGCATTAGAGCAGGTAGACCCAGCCACTAGTCCCCGCATTAGAGCAGGTAGACCCAGACACTAGTCCCCGCATTAGAGCAGGTAGACCCAGCCACTAGTCCCGCATTAGAGCAGGTAGACCCAGCCACTAGTCCCGCATTAGAGCAGGTAGACCCAGACACTAGTCCCCGCATTAGAGCAGGTAGACCCAGCCACTAGTCCCCTCATTAGAGCAGGTAGACCCAGACACTAGTCCCCGCATTAGAGCAGGTAGACCCAGCCACTAGTCCCCGCATTAGAGCAGGTAGACCCAGACACTAGTCCCCGCATTAGAGCAGGTAGACCCAGCCACTAGTCCCCTCATTAGAGCAGGTAGACCCAGACACTAGTCCCCTCATTAGAGCAGGTAGACCCAGACACTAGTCCCCTCATTAGAGCAGGTAGACCCAGACACTAGTCCCCTCATTAGAGCAGGTAGACCCAGACACTAGTCCCCTCATTAGAGCAGGTAGACCCAGCCACTAGTCCCTTCATTAGAGCAGGTAGACCCAGACACTAGTCCCCTCATTAGAGCAGGTAGACCCAGACACTAGTCCCCTCATTAGAGCAGGTAGACCCAGACACTAGTCCCCTCATTAGAGCAGGTAGACCCAGCCACTAGTCCCTTCATTAGAGCAGGTAGACCCAGCCACTAGTCCCTTCATTAGAGCAGGTAGACCCAGCCACTAGTCCCTTCATTAGAGCAGGTAGACCCAGCCACTAGTCCCTTCATTAGAGCAGGTAGACCCAGACACTAGTCCCCTCATTAGAGCAGGTAGACCCAGACACTAGTCCCCTCATTAGAGCAGGTAGACCCAGCCACTAGTCCCTTCATTAGAGCAGGTAGACCCAGCCACTAGTCCCTTCATTAGAGCAGGTAGACCCAGCCACTAGTCCCTTCATTAGAGCAGGTAGACCCAGCCACTAGTCCCTTCATTAGAGCAGGTAGACCCAGACACTAGTCCCCTCATTAGAGCAGGTAGACCCAGACACTAGTCCCCGCATTAGAGCAGGTAGACCCAGCCACTAGTCCCCTCATTAGAGCAGGTAGACCCAGCCACTAGTCCCCGCATTAGAGCAGGTAGACCCAGACACTAGTCCCCTCATTAGAGAAGGTAGACCCAGACACTAGTCCCCTCATTAGAGCAGGTAGACCCAGACACTAGTCCCCTCATTAGAGCAGGTAGACCCAGCCACTAGTCCCCTCATTAGAGAAGGTAGACCCAGACACTAGTCCCCTCATTAGAGCAGGTAGACCCAGACACTAGTCCCCTCATTAGAGAAGGTAGACCCAGACACTAGTCCCCTCATTAGAGCAGGTAGACCCAGACACTAGTCCCCTCATTAGAGCAGGTAGACCCAGCCACTAGTCCCCTCATTAGAGAAGGTAGACCCAGACACTAGTCCAACCAGAGAAGAACATACACCATTTTAAATACAACCCATACGTGTGTTTATTTATTTTCCCTTTTGTACTTTTACTTTTTACTCTATGACATTTGAAATGTCCTTTCAAATGTAATGTTTTCTGTTAAGAGACAGAGAGAGAAGAGAGAGGGAGAGAGAGCGAGAGAGAGAGAGACTAAGAGAGAGAGACAAAGAGAGACAGAGAGAGAAGAGAGAGGGATAGACAGAGAGAGAGAGACAGAGAAAGAGAGACAGACGGAGAGAGAGTGGAGAGGCACTTAACACTTCCACTGTCTCTGACTCCAATCCTCTCTAAAATTAAATGGAGATCAACTTCTGAATAGCAAAAAGAATTCCAAATTCCAAGGCTCAATTTCTTTAAATTCAAATTGCAATTCGGCTATCTCAACCATTCAGCCAATGTTCAAATAATTATGAAAATATCAATGGGGGGGGAATAATTGCTTTTTGAATGACATTATCCCCTTCAGGGCAGGGGGCACAACCTTCGTTCCCTTCTCTGTTTCCTAAGTGGTTGAAGGGGAAAACGTCTCTAACACACAGACCAACAGTATCGTTGTAGCAGTGCACTAAAGTCTACGTCTCAGGAGTCGACTACAACTGGGTTCTGCAACAATTAATGTGTTTGAACACGCATGTGTGTGTGGGGGAGACAAGGGGTCAAATCTGCACTCCTAGTTACCCTGTTCTGTATCCTACTAATACATCGGTTCTCAGATGGGCTGCTGGCTGCACAGCGTGGCGTTGCTGAGGGTAATAACCACGGAGGAGCAGCATTGTGTGTAGATGGAGACTCCGTTGCCTGATCGGTAGACCCAGCCATTACCCCAGTCCCCTCATCAGAAAAGGTAGACCCAGCCACTGGTCCCCTCATTAGAGAAGGTAGACCCAGCCACTGGTCCCCTCATTAGAGAAGGTAGACCCAGCCACTAGTCCAGTCCCCTCATCAGAGAAGGTAGACCCAGCCACTAGTCCCCTCATTAGAGAAGGTAGACCCAGCCACTAGTCCCCTCATTAGAGAAGGTAGACCCAGCCACTGGTCCCCTCATTAGAGAAGGTAGACCCAGCCACTGGTCTCCTCATTAGAGAAGGTAGACCCAGACACTAGTCCCCTCATCAGAATAGGTAGACCCAGCCACTAGTCCAGTCCCCTCATCAGAGATGGTGAACCCAGCCACTGATCCCCTCATTAGAGAAGGTAGACCCAGACACTAGTCCTCTCATTAGAGAAGGTAGACCCAGATACTGGTCCCCTCATTAGAGAAGGTAGACCCAGACACTGGTCCCCTCATCAGAGAAGGTAGACCCAGAGAGAGAGAGAGAGAGAGAGAGAGAGAGGTGGGGGCAAACAGAAAGGAGGGAGGGAGTGAGGGAGTGTGATATTTGTGAGAGAAAATGTACTTAAAAAATATAATTACATTAACTTCTTGGGTCGGTCAAATTGTCTTTTTTTTGTCTTTTTTTTCTTCAAAGTTCAACATTCAAGTCAGTTGGGTATTAAATATGAATCTGAAATACAGTGCTCTTGAGTGGAAAATAATTGCCTGGCGCCAACATTACCCGAGAAAAATAGCCTGTAAAGGAGAAGTTACACAATCCACTTCATGTTGAAATGGGTTCAGGACCTCCCCCTAACCTCCCCCTAACTTCCCCATAACCTCCCCATAACCTCCTCCTAACCTCCCCCTAACCTCCACATAACCTCCCCCTAACCTCCACATAACCTCCCCTAACCTCCCCTAACCTCCACATAACCTCCTCCTAACCTCCCCCTAACCTCCACATAACCTCCCCTAACCTCCAGCTAATCTCCCCTAACCTCCCCCTAACCTCCCCATAATCTCCACATAACCTCCCCAAACAAGGCACACACACACACACACACACACACACACACACACACACACACACACACACACACACACACACAAAGGGAAATAAATAGTGACAGGCTGCTGGATTAGTATATTTGCTAAGAGCCAATTTATTCTTGATCCAAGAATGTGGTCTGAGTGGGCGTATGGAAGGTGTGATGTAATCACGGAGCCTCCGGAGGCATGCAGAGGGGCCAATAACGCAGTGCACCTCTAAAACGTTGTAACAATGTAGAGGTCCCCCTATGGCTCCGCATTGACATGATTGGTTGACGGTACGGTGGGGGGGCGGGAATTCCTGTATATACACAAACTCACTTCCTTGACAGCTTCCTTCACAACAGCTCCGTTCAACAGCTTCCTTCACAACAGCTCCGTTCAACAGCTTCCTTCACAACAGCTCCGTTCAACAGCTTCCTTCACAACAGCTCCGTTCAACAGCTTCCTTCACAACAGCTCCGTTTAACAGCTTCCTTCACAACAGCTCCGTTCAACAGCTTCCTTCACAACAGCTCCGTTCAACAGCTTCCTTCACAACAGCTCCGTTCAACAGCTTCCTTCACTCTCCCTGTCTCTCTCTGTCTCTCTCCCTGTCTCTCTGTCCCTGTCTCTCTCTTCTTGTCTCTCTCTCTCCCTGTCTCTCTTTGTCTCTCTCTCTCCCTGTCTCTCTCCCGGTCTCTGTCCTGGTCTCTCTCTCTCCCGGTCTCTGTCCCGGTCTCTCTCTCCCTGTCTCTCTCCCTGTCTCTCTCCCTGTCTCTCTCTCCCTGTCTCTCTCCCTGTCTCTCTCTCCCTCTGGGGAAATCTAGGACTACTGGGGCATATGTTTGTAATAACACTGAAATCACTTTTAGTTTCTGGGGGATGGGACACAAACAGACCTTTTAATATCCAGAATATGTCATAGATTTGGTCTATATCCAAGTGTCTGTTTTTTAACAACACCCGGTTTCTGTTGTAAACCACTGCTAGTTGAACAGGATGTATCATCTGCTGTGGGATCTGTGTGTGGAAAGATGTGTCTGGTGTGTTCATTCAACTGTGTCCCAATCAATAAGGACCAGTCTGATAAATCTCAGCGATAAGAATAGAACGGAGGCAGTCCTAAACACACACCTCAGATCAGATCAGGTACGGTGTTGCCATAGTCACAGGAGCTAACACTGCTGATCAGGACCAAGAGCGTCACAGATCTCGACCATCACAGCAAACAAGCTGTGTTAGAAAACACACTCTCTCTCTCTCTCTCTGTCTGAAGTGATCTGTTAGCATTATGATACACAGGGGTTCTGTAGTGATCTGTTAGCATTATGATACACAGGGGTTCTGTAGTGATCTGTTAGCATTATGACACACAGGGGTTCTGTAGTGATCTGTTAGCATTATGACACACAGGGGTTCTGTAGTGATCTGTTAGCGTTATGACACACAGGGGTTCTGAAGTGATCTGTTAGCGTTATGACACACAGGGGTTCTGTAGTGATCTGTTAGCGTTATGATACACAGGGGTTCTGTAGTGATCTGTTAGCATTATGACACACAGGGGTTCTGTAGTGATCTGTTAGCATTATGACACACAGGGGTTCTGTAGTGATCTGTTAGCTGTTATGACACACAGGGTTCTGAAGTGATCTGTTAGCGTTATGACACACAGGGGTTCTGTAGTGATCTGTTAGCGTTATGATACACAGGGGTTCTGTAGTGATCTGTTAGCATTATGATACACAGGGGTTCTGTAGTGATCTGTTAGCGTTATGATACACAGGGGTTCTGTAGTGATCTGTTAGCGTTATGATACACAGGGGTTCTGTAGTGATCTGTTAGCGTTATGATACACAGGGGTTCTGTAGTGATCTGTTAGCGTTATGATACACAGGGGTTCTGTAGTGATCTGTTAGCGTTATGATACACAGGGGTTCTGTAGTGATCTGTTAGCGTTATGACACACAGGGGTTCTGTAGTGATCTGTTAGCATTATGACACACAGGGGTTCTGTAGTGATCTGTTAGCGTTATGATACACAGGGTTCTGTAGTGATCTGTTAGCGTTATGATACACAGGGTTCTGTAGTGATCTGTTAGCGTTATGATACACAGGGGTTCTGTAGTGATCTGTTAGCGTTATGATACACAGGGGTTCTGTAGTGATCTGTTAGCGTTATGATACACAGGGGTTCTGTAGTGATCTGTTAGCGTTATGATACACAGGGGTTCTGTAGTGATCTGTTAGCGTTATGATACACAGGGTTCTGTAGTGATCTGTTAGCGTTATGATACACAGGGGTTCTGTAGTGATCTGTTAGCGTTATGATACACAGGGGTTCTGTAGTGATCTGTTAGCGTTATGACACACAGGGGTTCTGTAGTGATCTGTTAGCATTATGAAACACAGGGGTTCTGTAGTGATCTGTTAGCGTTATGATACACAGGGGTTCTGTAGTGATCTGTTAGCGTTATGATACACAGGGGTTCTGTAGTGATCTGTTAGCGTTATGATACACAGGGTTCTGTAGTGATCTGTTAGCGTTATGATACACAGGGGTTCTGTAGTGATCTGTTAGCGTTATGACACACAGGGGTTCTGTAGTGATCTGTTAGCATTATGAAACACAGGGGTTCTGTAGTGATCTGTTAGCGTTATGATACACAGGGGTTCTGTAGTGATCTGTTAGCGTTATGATACACAGGGGTTCTGTAGTGATCTGTTAGCGTTATGACACACAGGGGTTCTGTAGTGATCTGTTAGCGTTATGATACACAGGGGTTCTGTAGTGATCTGTTAGCGTTATGATACACAGGGGTTCTGTAGTGATCTGTTAGCGTTATGATACACAGGGGTTCTGAAGTGATCTGTTAGCGTTATGATACACAGGGGTTCTGTAGTGATCTGTTAGCATTATGACACACAGGGGTTCTGTAGTGATCTGTTAGCATTATGACACACAGGGGTTCTGTAGTGATCTGTTAGCATTATGACACACAGGGGTTCTGTAGTGATCTGTTAGCGTTATGATACACAGGGGTTCTGTAGTGATCTGTTAGCATTATGACACACAGGGGTTCTGAAGTAAAGGTGTGTGTCTCCTGTGTTAAAGGAACGCTGTACCTTGACTGTTGTGTCAAATTTGTTGTTCAGAAGACTTATGATCCAGCACCAGCACTCTGTACACCTGAGTAAGAGTGCATGGTTGAATCACAAGGCTGTGCATCCTAGGACCAAGGGTGGTGACATCAAACCGTCTAACTATCAAACACTGTAGAATTGTGTCAGTGGTCCCTCTTACCTTGGCATTGAGGCTGAAGAATCCTTCAGGTTCCACCATCTTCTCCAGGACTCTACACCTGATGCCGGCGATGCTGTCGCAGTCGTACACCACTCCATTCTCCAGATGAACGTTGTCTACTGTCAGACTCAAGTGCTTCTTCTTACCATCGATGAGAGACATGGTGTTAAACGTACAGTGAGGGGAAAAAGTATTTGATCCCCTGCTGATTTTGTACGTTTGCCCACTGACAAAGAAATTATCAGTCTATAATTTTAATGGTAAGTTTATTTGAACAGTGAGAGACAGAATAACAACCAAAAAATCCAGAAAAACGCATGTGAAACATGTTATAAATTGATTTGCATTTTAATGAGGGAAATAAGTATTTGACCCCTCTGCAAAACATGACTTGGTACTTGGTGGCAAAACCCTTGTTGGCAATCACAGAGGTCAGATGTTTCTTGTAGTTGGCCACCAGGTTTGCACACATCTCAGGAGGGATTTTGTCCCACTCCTCTTTGCAGATCTTCTCCAAGTCATTAAGGTTTCGAGGCTGACGTTTGGCAACTCGAACCTTCAGCTCCCTCCACAGATGTTCTATGGGATTAAGGTCTGGAGATGGGCTAGGCCACTCCAGGACCTTAATGTGCTTCTTCTTGAGCCACTTTGTTGCCTTGGCCGTGTGTTTTGGGTCATTGTCATGCTGGAATACCCATCCACGACCCATTTTCAATGCCCTGGCTGAGGGAAGGAGGTTCTCACCCAAGATTTGACAGTACATGGCCCCGTCCATCGTCCCTTTGATGCAGTGAAGTTGTCCTGTCCCCTTAGCAGAAAAACACCCTCAAAGCATAATGTTTCCACCTCCATGCTTGACGGTGGGGATGGTGTTCTTGGGGTCATAGGCAGCATTCCTCCTCCTCCTAACACGGCGAGTTGAGTTGATGCCAAAGAGCTTCATTTTGGTCTCATCTGACCACAACACTTTCACCCAGTTGTCCTCTGAATCATTCAGATGTTCAATGGCAAACTTCAGACGAGCATGTACAGTGGGGCAAAAAAGTATTTAGTCAGCCACCAATTGTGCAAGTTCTCTCACTTAAAAAGATGAGAGAGGCCTGTAATTTTCATCATAGGTACGCTTCAACTATGACTGACAAAATGAGGAAATAAAATCCAGAAAATCACATTTTAGGATTTTTAATGAATTTATTTGCAAATTATGGTGGAAAATAAGTATTTGGTCACATACAAACAAGCAAGATTTCTGGCTCTCACAGACCTGTAACTTCTTCTTTAAGAGGCTCCTCTGTCCTCCACTCGTTACCTGTATTAATGGCACCTGTTTGAACTTGTTATCAGTATAAAAGACACCTGTCCACAACCTCAAACAGTCACACTCCAAACTCCACTATGGCCAAGACCAAAGAGCTGTCAAAGGACACCAGAAACAAAATTGTAGACCTGCACCAGGTTGGGAAGACTGAATCTGCAATAGGTAAGCAGCTTGGTTTGAAGAAATCAACTGTGGGAGCAATTATTAGGAAATGGAAGACATACAAGACCACTGATAATCTTCCTCGATCTGGGGCTCCACGCAAGATCTCACCCGTGGGGTCAAAATGATCACAAGAACGGTGAGCAAAAATCCCAGAACCACACGGGGACCTAGTGAATGACCTGCAGAGAGCTGGGACCAAAGTAACAAAGCCTACCATCAGTAACACACTACGCCGCCAGGGACTCAAATCCTGCAGTGCCAGACGTGTCCCCCTGCTTAAGCCAGTACATGTTCAAGCCCGTCTGAAGTTTTGCTAGAGAGCATTTGGATGATCCAGATGAGGATTGGGAGAATGTCATATGGTCAGATGAAACCAAAATATAACTTTTTGGTAAAAACTCAACTCGTCGTGTTTGGAGGACAAAGAATGCTGAGTTGCATCCAAAGAACACCATACCTACTGAGAAGCATGGGGGTGGAAACATCATGCTTTGGGGCTGTTTTTCTGCAAAGGAACCAGGACGACTGATCCGTGTAAAGGAAAGAATGAATGGGGCCATGTATCGTGAGATTTTGAGTGAAAACCTCCTTCCATCAGCAAGGGCATTGAAGATGAAACGTGGCTGGGTCTTTCAGCATGACAATGATCCCAAACACACCGCCCGGGCAACGAAGGAGTGGCTTCGTGAAGAAGCATTTCAAGGTCCTGGAGTGGCCTAGCCAGTCTCCAGATCTCAACCCCATAGAAAATCTTTGGAGGGAGTTGAAAGTCCGTGTTGCCCAGCGACAGCCCCAAAACATCACTGCTCTAGAGGAGATCTGCATGGAGGAATGGGCCAAAATACCAGCAACAGTGTGTGAAAACCTTGTGAAGACTTACAGAAAACGTTTAACCTCTGTCATTGCCAACAAAGGGTATATAACAAAGTATTGAGATAAACTTTTGTTATTGACCAAATACTTATTTTCCACCATAATTTGCAAATAAATAAATTAAAAATCCTACAATGTGATTTTCTGGATTTCTTTTTCTCATTTCGTCTGTCATAGTTGAAGTGTACCTATGATGAAAATTACAGGCCTCTCTCATCTTTTTAAGTTGGAGAACTTGCACAATTGGTGGCTGACTAAATACTTTTTTGCCCCACTGTATATGTGCTTTCTTGAGCAGGGGGACCTTGCGGGCGCTGCAGGATTTCAGTCCTTCATGGCGTAGTGTGTTACCAATTGTTTTCTGGTGATTATGGTCCCAGCTGCCTTGAGATCATTGACAAGATCCTCCCGTGTAGTTCTGGGCTGATTCCTCACCACTCTCATGATCATTGCAACTCCACAAGGTGAGATCTTGCATGGAGCCCCAGGCCGAGGGAGATTGACAGTTATTTTGTGTTTCTTCCATTTGCGAATAATCGCACCAACTGTTGTCACCTTCTCACCAAGCTGCTTGGCGATGGTCTTGTAGCCCATTCCAGCCTTGTGTAGGTCTACAATCTTGTCCCTGACATCCTTGGAGAGCTCTTTGGTCTTGGCCATGGTGGAGAGTTTGGAATCTGATTGATTGATTGCTTCTGTGGACAGGTGTCTTTTATACAGGTAACAAACTGAGATTAGGAGCACTCCCTTTAAGAGTGTGCTCCTAATCTCAGCTCGTTACCTGTATAAAAGACACCTGGGAGCCAGAAATCTTTCTGATTGAGAGGGGGTCAAATACCTATTTCCCTCATTAAAATGCAAATCAATTTATAACATTTTTCACATGCGTTTTTCCGGATTCTTTTGTTGTTATTCTGTCTCTCACTGTTCAAATAAACCTACCATTAAAATTATAGACTGATCATTTCTTTGTCAGTGGGCAAACGTACAAAATCAGCAGGGGATCAAATACTTTTTTCCCTCACTGTATCCATCACCTCTGAGAGAGAGGAACAAGCACACACAATGCATTAGAAACCAGGTGTGGTGAGACACATGCCAGACCTGCCTTCTAGTACAGACACATACCAGACCTGCCTTCTAATACAGACACATACCAGACCTGCCTTCTAGTACAGACACATGCCAGACCTGCCTTCTAGTACAGACACATACCAGACCTGCCTTCTAATACAGACACATACCAGACCTGCCTTCTAGTACAGACACATGCCAGACCTGCCTTCTAGTACAGACACATACCAGACCTGCCTTCTAGTACAGACACATACCAGACCTGCCTTCTAGTACAGACACATACCAGACCAGCCTTCTAGTACAGACACATACCAGACCTGCCTTCTAGTACAGACACATGCCAGACCTGCCTTCTAGTACAGACACATACCAGACCTGCCTTCTAGTACAGACACATACCAGACCTGCCTTCTAGTACAGACACATACCAGACCTGCCTTCTAGTACAGACACATACCAGACCTGCCTTCTAGTACATTCAGTGTTTGCTCTAGTCTGCCTGGAGTGCCAGATGGGTGGGGTTTGCAATTTTAGGACTATTTTATTTGTTTGTTAATAGAGCGTTTAACGCTTTTTTTTCTGTTTTTTTTCTGTTTTTTTAAAAGTATTTAATTAAAACCCAGGTCTGACAAATCCACTGGGGGGTGAAAGACACACCAGGGAGGACGTGCTAATCACTTGGTTGATAACAGAGAGAGGAAGTCCTTATCTAGGACACAGTCGGAGGGATAACTGCCTGTTCTCAACACCTTAATTAATAAGTAGTATGTCCAAAATGGCACCCAATTCCCTATATAGTGCAATACTTTCCACCAGCGCCCATAAGGGGAATAGCGTGCCATATAGAGAATAGGGTGCCATATAGAGAATAGGGTGTCATATAGAGAATAGGGTGCCATATAGAGAACAGGGTGCCATATAGAGAAAAGGGTGCCATGTAGAGAATAGGGTGCCATATAGAATAAAGGGTGCCATATAGAGAATAGGGTGCCATATAGTCTGGTTAGACTGTAAACTCTCCTTCCAGACTCACATTAAGCATCTCCAATCCAAAATTAAATCTAGAATCGGCTTCCTATTTCGCAACAAAGCATCCTTCACTCATGCTGCCAAACATACCTTCGTAAAACTGACCAACCTACCGATCCTCGACTTCGGCGATGTCATTTATAAAATAGCCTCCAACACTCTACTAAACAAATTGGATGCAGTCTATCACAGTGCCATCCGTTTTTTCACCAAATCCCCATATACCACCCACCACTGCGACATGTACGCTCTCGTTGGCTGGCCCTCGCTTCATACTCGTCGCCAGACCCACTGGCTCCAGATCATCTACAAGTCCCTGCTAGGTAAAGCCCCGCCTTATCTCAGCTCACTGGTCACCATAGCAGCACCCACCCGTAGCACTCGCTCCAGCAGGTATATCTCACTGGTCACCCCCAAAGCCAATTCCTCCTTTAGCCGCCTTTCCTTCCAGTTCTCTGCTGCCAATGACTGGAACGAACTACAAAGATGGAGACTCATATCACAGAAGCTGGAGACTCATATCTCCCTCACTAGCTTTAAGCACCAGCTGTCAGTGCAGCTCACAGATCTCTGCACCTGTACATAGCCCATCTGTAAACAGCCCATCCTACTACCTCATCCCCATACTGTATTTATTTATTTATCTTGCTCCTTTGCACCCCAGTATCTCTACTTGCACATTCATCTTCTGCACATCTACCATCCCAGTGTTTAATTGCTATATTGTAATTACCTCGCCACCATGGCCTATTTATTGCCCTATCTCACCTCATTTTCACTCACTGTATATAGACTTATTCTTTTCTTTTTTTCTACTGTATTATTGACTGTATGTTTGTTTCACTCCATGTGTAACTCTGTGTTGTTGTATGTGTCGAACTGCTGTGCTTTATCTTGGCCAGGTCGCAGTTGTAAATGAGAACTTGTTCTCAACTAGCCTACCTGGTTAAATAAAGGTGAATTAAATATTATTTTAAAATAGAGAATAGGGTGCCATATAGAGAAAAGGGTGCCATATAGAGAAAGGGGTGCCATATAGAGAATAGGGTGCCATATGGTATGGAGACAGGATCTCATTCTAACAAACACCAGATGATCTCACTGGAGCGGGACACGTAACGTCATCGTTTTCCTCGTCGGATTGTTTCTGCTTCTTGCCCTGGTCCTCCGGAGCACACTCACTGTTGTTATACACCCATTCTATGATAGAGTTTTACTGCCATGAGGAACAATGCAAAGTCCTGTTAAACTATACCGTTCCATGCAATATTAACCTTCCCTTTCAATCTGAATGACAATGTTTAGGTTCTTGTGGGTCAAAACTTGGTGTTGGTAGTGCTGATGTGTGGGTATGAGACAAAGACAGGATAATGTTACAGAGTTAGACAGGATTAATGTTGCAGAGTTAGACAGGATTAATGTTGCAGCGTTAGACAGGATTAATGTTACAGAGTTAGACAGGATTAATGTTACAGAGTTAGACAGGATTAATGTTACAGAGTTAGACAGGATTATTGTTGCAGCATTAGACAGGATTAATGTTGCAGAGTTAAAGACATGATTAATGTTACAGAGTTAGACAGGATTAATGTTACAGAGTTAAAGACAGGATTAATGTTACAGAGTTAAAGACAGGATTAATGTTACAGAGTTAGACAGGATTAATGTTGCAGCGTTAGACAGGATTAATGTTACAGAGTTAAAGACAGGATTAATGTTGCAGAGTTAGACAGGATTAATGTTACAGAGTTAAAGACAGGATTAATGTTACAGAGTTAGACAGGATTAATGTTGCAGAGTTAGACAGCATTAATGTTACAGAGTTAGACAGGATTAATGTTGCATGTGCAATAGCTACATCCGTGCTGGTCTTTGATGTCACAGTTGGCCTGTCAGACAGCGAAACAAAGCTTCACACAGCAGACAAACAGGCAGCACACACACAGACACACACTACAGCATTGTGCTTACTGAGACCACAAACAGAACTGGATACCAACCACATAATCAACCCACTGTACCGTGCAACAGGGTGTGTGAGTTTTTGTTTGTGTGAGTGTTTGTGTGTGTGTGTGTTTATGTGTGTGTGTGTGTGTGTGTGTGTGTGTGTGTGTGTGTCGCTATCCTCCACACCCCAACCTACAGCCGACTCCCTGCCCGGACAACATGCTGTTGTCTGCTGGGGTACAACTCACACACACACACACAAACACACAAACACACAAACACACTCCTTGGTCAGGGCGTTTCCCCAAGGCTGATGTGCACCAGAGCGTCAGTAGTGCTGGAACCATGTAGTAATCCATTATACATCCCCTCCTCGAGCTCTCTCTCTCCCCCATCCATTCTGACTCTCTCCACTGCACTTCTCATTCAGCCTCGTCCCCAGCCACCCCAGTCTCTCTCCTCCTTCTTCCTCTCTCTGTGTATGGGGAGGCAGACTGGGAGATCTGAGTCATTAGAAAAGGCTACAAATAATAATGTTGACTCTTCTGCAGCAGAGCAGAGCTGACCCCTGGCTGCTGGGGGGGAGACCAGGTGGGGGGGAGACAGGCTGAGGCTGCTGGGGGAGAGACTGGGAAGGGGAGAGACAGGCTGGGGCTGCTGGGGGAGAGACTGGGAAGGGGAGAGACAGGCTGGGGCTGCTGGGGAGAGACTGGGAAGGGGAGAGACAGGCTGGGGCTGCTGGGGAGAGACTGGGAAGGGGAGAGACAGGCTGGGGCTGCTGGGGGAGAGACTGGGAAGGGGAGAGACAGGCTGGGGCTGCTGGGGGAGAGACTGGGAAGGGGAGAGACAGGCTGGGGCTGCTGGGGAGAGACTGGGAAGGGGAGAGACAGGCTGGGGCTGCTGGGGGAGAGACTGGGAAGGGGGAGACAGGGAGAGAGCCCCAGCCTATCTCTATCTCTATCTATCTCTATCTATCTATCTCTATCTATCTCTCAAGCTCTTTCTGGTCATCTGAGTGATGTGTTTCAGATGTCAAGGTCTACAGCTATTAGGGAGGAAGTGCGTTGCAGACAAAATATTCCCAGTTAGTTTTTTATAATCTCCCTTAAACACACAACACATACCACCAAGTCTCAATATCTCCCTCACAGAATTGGCTTTTCTGAAGACAGCAGTGGAAAAGTCTTCAGTCTGCACATGTAAAGTCACATCTGCAGCCTTAAGATAGTGATCCATTACTAAGGGGGATAGTGGATTTCCCCTGGCAGAGGAACAGGTAGACTAAGACACAGCCATAGTCTAGACGGCTACAAGTAGTCTCTGTCTTTCTATGCACGCACACACACACACACACACATTAAACACACACACACACGTTAAACACACACACACACACATTAAACACACACACACACATTAAACACACACACACACACACATACACACAAACACACATTAAACACACACACACACACGCTAAACACACACACACACGTTAAACACACACACGTTACACACACACACACACACACACACACACACGTTAAACTCAAACACACGTTAAACACACACACACATACACTAAACACACACACACACACTAAACACACACACACACACACTAAACACACACACAAACACACGTTAAACACACACACACTCCCAATGTAACATGAAGAACTTTCAAAGCATGTGAGGCACAGCCATAGTCTAAAGCAGACAGCTACAAATGATCTACAGTACCTACAGTGCATACAGTATCTACAGTACCTACAGTATCTACAGTACCTACTGTATCTACAGTACATACAGTACCTACAGTACCTACAGAAGCTACATTATCTACAGTACATACAGTACCTACAGTATCTACAGAATCTACATTACCTACAGTACATACAGTACCTACAGTATCTACAGTACATACAGTACCTACAGTACCAACAGTATCTACAGTACCTACAGAATCTACAGTACATACAGTACATACAGTACCTACAGTACCTACAGTACATACAGTATCTACAGTACCTACTGTATCTACAGTACATACAGTACCTACAGTACCTACAGTACATAAAGTACCTACAGTATCTACAGTACATACAGTACCTACAGTATCTACAGTACATACAGTACCTACTGTATCTACAGTACATACTGTATCTACAGTATCTACAGTACCTACTGTATCTACAGTATCTACAGTACCTACTGTATCTACAGTATCTACAGTACCTACAGTACCTACAGTACATACAGTACCTACAGTACAAACAGTATCTACAGTACCTAGAGTACATACAGTATCTACAGTACATACAGTACCTACAGTACCTACAGTATCTACAGTATCTACAGTACCTACACTATCTACAGTACCTACAGTACCTACAGTATCTACAGTACCTACAGTACATACAGTACCTACAGTATCTACAGTACCTACAGTATCTACAGTACATACAGTATCTACAGTGCCTACAGTACCTACAGTACATACAGTACCTACAGTACACACAGTATCTACAGTACCTACAGTATCTACAGTACATACAGTATCTACAGTACCTACAGTATCTACAGTACATAGAGTATCGACAGTATCTACAGTACATAGAGTATCTACAGTACCTACAGTACATACAGTACCTACAGTACATACAGTATCTACAGTACCTACAGTATCTACAGTACATACAGTATCTACAGTATGTAGAGTACATAGAGTATCTACAGTACCTACAGTACATACAGTACCTACAGTACTTACAGTATCTCTAGTACCTACAGTATCTACAGTATCTACAGTACATACAGTACATACAGTACATACAGTATCTACAGTACCTACAGTACCTACAGTATCTATAGTGCATACAGTACCTACAGTATCTACAGTACCTAAAGTATCTACAGTACCTACAGTATCTACAGTACCTACAGTACCTACAGTACATACAGTACCTACAGTACCTACAGTATCTATAGTACATACAGTACCTACAGTATCTAGAGTATCCAGAGTATCTATAGTATCTACAGTACCTACAGTATCTACAGTACCTACAGTACGTACAGTATCTACAGTACATACAGTACATACAGTATCTACAGTACCTACAGTACATACAGTCGCTACAGTACATACAGTATCTACAGTATCTACAATACATACAGTACATACAGTAACTACAATACATACAGTACATACAGTATCTACAATACATACAGTATCTACAGCACATACAGTACATACAGTATCTACAATACATACAGTATCTACAGTACATACAGTATCTACAGTACCTACTGTACATACAGTATCTACAGTACCTACAGTCCCTACTGTACATACTGTATCTACAGTACCTACAGTACGTACAGTCACTACAGTACATACAGTATCTACAATACCTACAGTACATACAGTATCTACAGTACATACAGTATCTACAATACATACAGTACATACAGTACATACAGTATCTACAGTACATACAGTATCTACCGTATCTACAATACATACAGTACACACAATACATACTGTATATACAGTATTTAAAATGCATACAGTACATACAGTATCTACAATACATACAGTATCTACAGTACCTACAGTACATCAGAATCTACAGTACATAGAGTACCTACAGTACATACAGTACATACAGTATCTACAGTACATACAGTACCTACAGTTTCTACAGTACATACAGTACATACAGTATCTACAGTTTCTACAGTACATACAGTACATACAGTATCTACAGTACATACAGTATCTATGTACTGTATATATGTATGTATGTAATGTATATACTGTATCTACAATACATACATGTATATATGTATGTATGTACTGTATATACTGTATCTACAATACATACAGTATCTACAGTATCTACAGTACATACAGTATCTACAGTGCATACAGTACATAGAGTACATACAGTATCTACAACACATACAGTATCTACAGTACATACAGTATCTACAGTGCATACATTACATACAGTACATACAGTATCTACAATACATACAGTATCTACAGTACATACAGTATCTACAATACATACAGTATCTACAGTACATACAGTATCTAAAATACATACAGTACATACAGTATCTACAGTATCTACAGTACATACAGTACATACAGTATCTACAGTACATACAGTACATACTCGATGAATAACTCTCAAAGCCAAAGACTAGTGTGTGTACGTGCCTATCTGCTTGCGCGTGTGTGTGTGGCAGTGTGTGGCAGTCTGTGTTTGTTAAATGACCGAGAGAGGGGATGAGCTGCTATCACTGCAGAACCCATGGTGATCAGCCTGTATTGGTGATCAGCCTGTAATGGTGATCAACCTGTACTGGTGATCAGCCTGTACTGGTGATCACCCTGTAATGGTGATCACCCTGTAATGGTGATCAGCCTGTACTTGTGATCAGCCTGTACTGTTGGTCAGCCTGTAATTGTGATCAGCCTGTACTGTTGGTCAGCCTGTATTGGTTATCAGCCTGTACTGATGATCAGCCTGTAATGGTTATCAGCCTGTACTGGTGATCAGCCTGTAATGGTTATCAGCCTGTACTGGTGATCAGCCTGTACTGGTGATCACCCTGTAATGGTGATCACCCTGTAATGGTGATCAGCCTGTACTTGTGATCAGCCTGTACTGTTGGTCAGCCTGTAATTGTGATCAGCCTGTACTGTTGGTCAGCCTGTATTGGTTATCAGCCTGTACTGGTGATCAGCCTGTAATGGTTATCAGCCTGTACTGGTGATCAGCCTGTAATGGTTATCAGCCTGTACTGGTGATCAGCCTGTACTGGTGATCACCCTGTAATGGTGATCACCCTGTAATGGTGATCAGCCTGTACTTGTGATCAGCCTGTACTGTTGGTCAGCCTGTAATTGTGATCAGCCTGTACTGTTGGTCAGCCTGTATTGGTTATCAGCCTGTACTGGTGATCAGCCTGTAATGGTTATCAGCCTGTACTGGTGATCAGCCTGTAATGGTTATCAGCCTGTAATGGTGATCAGCCTGTACTGGTGATCAGCCTGTAATGGTGATCAACCTGTATTGGTGATCAGCCTGTACTGGTGATCAGCCTGTACTGGTGATCAGCCTGTACTGGTGATCAGCCTGTACTTGTGATCAGCCTGTACTGGTGATCAACCTGTATTGGTGATCAGCCTACACTGGTGATCAGCCTGTACTGGTGATCAACCTGTATTGGTGATCAGCCTACACTGGTGATCAGCCTGTACTGGTGATAAACCTGTATTGGTGATCAGCCTGTAATGGTGATCAGCCTGTACTGGTGATCAGCCTGTACATCTTCCATGATTATGACTTAATGCCACAGCTCACACTGCTCTCCCACTACTTGGAGTCTCTCTCTAACTATCCGGTTGTACTGCAGAGCACAAGCCTCTGAGACTCCCACCACTTATCTGTCCATGATGATGACCTAATGCCTCTAACACAATGTAGAAATGGTGACGCTGACTATCTCAAATCAAATCAAATCAAAGGTTATTTAGCACGTGCGCCGAATACAACAGGTGTAGACCTTACTATGAAATGCTTACTTACAGGCTCTAACCAACAGTGCAAAAAATAAATAAATAAATAACAAGAGTTAAGTAAAGAAATAAAAACAACAGTATATACAGTAGCGAGGCTATATACAGTAGCGAGGCTGTAAAAGTAGCGAGGCTATATACAGTAGCGAAGCTATATACAGTAGAGAGGCTATATACAGTAGAGAGGCTATATACAGTAGAGAGGCTATATACAGTAGAGAGGCTATATACAGTAGCGAGGCTATATACAGTAGAGAGGCTATAAACAGTAGCGAGGCTATATACAGTAGCGAGGCTGTAAAAGTAGCGAGGCTGTAAAAGTAGCGAGGCTGTAAAAGTAGCGAGGCTATATACAGTAGCGAGGCTATATACAGTAGCGAGGCTATGTAAAAGTAGCGAGGCTATATACAGTAGCGAGGCTATATACAGTAGAGAGGCTATAAACAGTAGCGAGGCTATAAAAGTAGCGAGGCTGTAAAAGTAGCGAGGCTATATACAGTAGCGAGGCTGTAAAAGTAGCGAGGCTATATACAGTAGCGAGGCTATATACAGTAGCGAGGCTGTAAAAGTAGCGAGGCTATATACAGTAGCGAGGCTATATACAGTAGAGAGGCTATAAAAGTAGCGAGGCTATATACAGTAGCGAGGCTGTAAAAGTAGCGAGGCTATATACAGTAGCGAGGCTGTAAAAGTAGCGAGGCTATATACAGTAGCGAGGCTGTAAAAGTAGCGAGGCTGTAAAAGTAGCGAGGCTGTAAAAGTAGCGAGGCTATATACAGTAGCGAGGCTATATACAGTAGAGGCTATAAAAGTAGCGAGGCTATATACAGTAGCGAGGCTATATACAGTAGCGAGGCTGTAAAAGTAGCGAGGCTATATACAGTAGCGAGGCTATATACAGTAGCGAGGCTATAAAAGTAGCGAGGCTATATACAGTAGCGAGGCTATATACAGTAGCGAGTCTATATACAGTAGCGAGGCTGTAAAAGTAGCGAGGCTATATACAGTAGCGAGGCTATATACAGTAGCGAGGCTATATACAGTAGCGAGGCTGTAAAAGTAGCGAGGCTATATACAGTAGCGAGGCTGCTGAGGTAGTATATAGTCAGGCTGATTGAGGTAGTATATGTACATGTAGTTATGGTTAAAGTGACTATGCATATATGATGAATAGAGAGTAGCAGTAGCGTAAAAGAGGGGTTGGCGGGTGGTGGGTGGCGGGACACAATGCAGATAGATAGCCCGATTAGCCCATGTGCGGGAGCACTGGTTGGTCGGTCCAATTGAGGTAGTATGTACATTAAATTATAGTTCAAGTGTGAATGTCTGCAGATCTGCAGTCTCTCTATGACCAGCGACAATAACATGCTGGACCAGTGGAAATAACATGCTGGACCAGTGGAAATAACATGCTGGACCAGTGACAATAACAACAGAAGGGCTGAAGCCTCTGATCTGGAGCCCCAGTCGTCACTGTCTTCAATGTCCTGAGGAAGGAGGACAGTTGGCTTATAGGTCTGACACACACAAACACTCACACCCTACCCACCCCACACTCAGCCAGTCAAATCAGTCTTACTCTCGAGGCTTGGTGTTCACCAGCACTCTGAGAGGTCCCGTGCTGGTGAAACAGTATCTGAGGAAAACCTCTCAGGAAAGCCTCTCACTCTCTCAGGAACACCAGGTCTCCATTTATAGCAAACACATTCTTCTCTACCTCCAGACCTGACATCCGCACAGGAGCAGAGGAATCAGCATCAGAAGCAAATGTATTTGACACGTACATTTACTCTCCCAGGAGGAATTTGGCCTGGTAAAATGGTGCTGACAACAATAAACATAATGTACAGACAGAATATAGAGACAGAAGAAAGACAAAATAATGAATACAGTATAGATACAGTAAAATGTTACTGAACAGAGGAGAGAAGAGAAGAGGAGAGAGAAGAGGAGGAGGAGAGAAAAGGGAGAGGAGGAGAGAGAAGGGAGAAGAGGGGGGGGAAGAGGGGAAGAGAGAGAGTAGGAGAGAAACGGGAGAGGAGGAGAGAGAGAGATAGTAGGGAGAGAGAAGAGAGAGGAGGAAAGAGAAAGGAGAGGAGGAAAGAGAAGAGAGAGGAGGAGAGAGAAGAGAGGAGGAGAGAGAGGAGGAGAGAAACGGGAGAGGAGGAGAGAGAGAGATAGTAGGGAGAGAGAAGAGAGAGGAGGAGAGAGAAGAGAGGAGGAGAGAGAGGAGGAGAGAAACGGGAGAGGAGGAGAGAGAAGAGAGGAGGAGAGAGAGGAGGAGAGAAACGGGAGAGGAGGAGAGAGAGAGATAGTAGGGAGAGAGAAGAGAGAGGAGGAAAGAGAAGAGAGAGGAGGAGAGAGAAGAGCGAGAAGAGAGAATGGAGAGGAGGAGAGAGAAGAGAGGAGGAGAGAGAAGAGGCGAGAAGGGAAAAGAGGGAGAAAAAGGAGAGGAGGAGAGATAAGAAAGAGGAGGGAAGAGAAGGGAGAGGAATAGAGGAGGAGAGAGAAGGGAGAGGAGGAGCAGAGAATGTAGAGGAGGAGAGAGAAGAGCGAGGAGAGAGAAGAGAGAGGAGGATAGAGTAAGGAGAGGGTAGATTAGATTTCTCAGTGGAGACTAACAGTAATCTTATTAGGCTCTGAGACAGCATCCGAAATGGAGGTCTGTCATAGGGCTGAGAGGTCTGTCATATGGCTGAGAGAGAGAGGTCTGTGATAGGGCTGAGAGAGAGGTTTGTCGTAGGGCTGAGAGAGAGGTCTGTCATTGGGCTGAGAGAGTGAGAGGTCTGTGATGAGGCTGAGAGAGAGAGAGGTATATCATAGGGCTGAGAGAGAGTGGTCTGTCATATGGCTGAGAGAGAGCTCTGTGATGGGGCTGAGAGAGAGGTTTGTTGTAGGGCTGAGAGAGAGAGGTTTGTCATTGGGCTGAGAGAGAGAGGTCTGTGATAGGGCTGAGAGAGAGGTTTGTGATTAGGCTGAGAGAGAGGTCTGTCATTAGGCTGAGAGAGAGAGGTCTGTGATAGGGCTGAGAGAGAGGTTTGTGATTAGGCTGAGAGAGAGGTCTGTCATTAGGCTGAGAGAGAGAGGTTTGTGATTAGGCTGAGAGAGAGGTTTGTGATTAGGCTGAGAGAGAGGTCTGTCATTAGGCTGAGAGAGAGAGGTATGTGATAGGGCTGAGAGAGAGGTTTGTGATAGGGCTGAGAGAGAGGTCTGTCATTTGGCTGAGAGAGAGAGGGCTGTGATAGGGCTGAGAGAGAGGTCTGTCATTAGGCTGAGAGAGAGAGGTATGTGATAGGGCTGAGAGAGAGGTCTGTCATATGGCTGAAAGAGAGGTTTGTCATTGGGCTGAGAGAGAGAGGGCTGTGATAGGGCTGAGAGAGAGGTCTGTCATTAGGCTGAGAGAGAGAGGTATGTGATAGGGCTGAGAGAGAGGTCTGTCATATGGCTGAAAGAGAGGTTTGTCATTGGGCTGAGAGAGAGAGGGCTGTGATAGGGCTGAGAGAGAGGTCTGTCATTAGGCTGAGAGAGAGGTCTGTGATAGGGCTGAGAGAGAGGTTTGTGATTAGGCTGAGAGAGAGGTCTGTCATTAGGCTGAGAGAGAGAGGTTTGTGATTAGGCTGAGAGAGAGGTCTGTCATTAGGCTGAGAGAGAGAGGTATGTGATAGGGCTGAGAGAGAGGTCTGTCATATGGCTGAAAGAGAGGTTTGTCATTGGGCTGAGAGAGAGAGGGCTGTGATAGGGCTGAGAGAGAGGTCTGTCATTTGGCTGAGAGAGAGAGGGCTGTGATAGGGCTGAGAGAGAGGTCTGTCATTGGGCTGAGAGAGAGAGGTATGTGATAGGGCTGAGAGAAAGGTCTGTCATATGGCTGAGAGAGAGGTTTGTCATAGGGCTGAGAGTGAGGGCTGTCATAGGGCTGAGAGAAAGAGGTCTGTCATAGGACTGAGAGAAAGAGGTCTGTCATAGGACTGAGAGAAAGAGGTCTGTCATAGGACTGAGAGAAAGAGGTCTGTCATAGGGCTGAGAGAAAGAGGTCTGTCATAGGACTGAGAGAAAGAGGTCTGTCATAGGACTGAGAGAGGGGTTTGTCATAGTGCTGAGAGAGAGGTCGGTGGAACCGTAGAGGGATATTTCCTCATGATTTACACTCACCCACGTACACACACTCACACACGTACACACACTCACACACATACACACACTCACACACATACACACACACACACATTCATGGTCACAGGCAGGCACTCTTCACACTGGATACACACACACGCTCACGTGCACCACACACAGGCAGCTCGCACAAAACCGACCCATAATCTGTAAACGAGATCGTTGTTGAAAAACCTGCTGGATTAAATTACCATGTGACACACACACTGCACAGCTAAAACGCTGAGGTCCTCTCTTTCTTTAATTAATCCCTTCTGTATTTCTTTAGAAGTCTGGACAGAATTAAAAGTGAAAGGCAGGTTGGAAGGACTGATCCAGATTTTAAGTGTCCTAGGAATAATGTATTAGATATGGATGGCATTATTCACTTAACTAGTGTAACTCTGTGATGTTTTTTGTGTCGAACTGCTGTGCTTTATCTTGGCCAGGTTGCAGTTGTAAATGAGAACTTGTTCTCAACTAGCCTACCTTTTAAAGAGTTTATGAATAGATATACTGTATTCACTGGTAATGTACTAGAGTTTATCAATAGATATACTGTAGTCACTGGTAATGTACTAGAGTTTATCGCTCGCTCTGTATATCTATTGATAAACTCCAGTACATTACCAGTGACTACAGACTACAGACTACAGTGTACTACAGTATTACATATATTTTTTAATGTGAATCACATTTTTATTTGGCATAACCCCGACGGCATTGCGCGTACCCCAGTTTGGGAATACCTGTAACAGAGCTTATCAATAGATATACTGTAGTCACTGGTAATGTATTGTACTGTAAAATAACTAGTGTGTGTGTGTGTGTGTGTGTGTGTGTGTGTGTGTGTGTGTGTGTGTGTGTGTGTGTGTGTGTGTGTGTGTGTGTGTGTGTGTGTGTGTGTGTGTGTGCGCGCATCTGTCTAACTGGAAGAGATTATCTATGTACTATTGTTCAGGGCATAAATAAAGTACATAAGCAGTAGATACTGTAATCCAATTAAACTCAGCACCGCGTCATCTTCCTCTGCCAGACATGCTGCGTTGGTGTTAACCTCAAAAGACTAGAGGATTAGGGAACTTCCCACTCAGAGAGGAAGCTCAGATTAAGGTATTTTTAAGAACAGGAAATTTACGAGACGGCAAAAAACGTGGCATAAAAACCACTTACTGCCCAAACCTACAGGAAACGCATCATCATCAAAACACTCTGCAGCGACGACCTGGAGATGTCCCGCTCAGAATTCTTCCAAGACAGTTTACTTCCAAGACAGTCTCATTGGTCAGGATAACAGAAGGTCAAAGGTCAGGGTGGGAGGCCTACCTTCCCAAGAAACACAGACACACACACAAAAACACAAATAGAGCGAGCGAGCGAGAGAGAGTGTCTGTCTGTCTGTCTGTCTGTCTGTCTGTCTGTCTGTCTGTCTGTCTGTCTGTCTGTCTGTCTGTCTGTCTGTCTGTCTGTGTGTGTGTGTGTGTGTGTGTGTGTGTGTGTGTGTGTGTGTGTGTGTGTGTGTGTGTGTGTGTGTGTGTGTGTGTGTGTGTGTGTGTGTGTGTGTGCGTTTGCGTGATGGTGTAGAATGCAGAGAGACTTGTAACTCTGGGATAAGGCATGTTTCTAACCTTCAGCTGTCAAGACTGTGGAATGTAAGAAAATAGTCCCAACCCTATCAGCTCTGAGAGCAGTACTACTCTGTGTGAGGGCCTATCAGCTCTGAGAGCAGTACTACTCTGTGTGAGGGCCTATCAGCTCTGAGAGCAGTACTACTCTGTGTGAGGGCCTATCAGCTCTGAGAGCAGTACTACTCTGTGTGAGGGCCTATCAGCTCTGAGAGCAGTACTACTCTGTGTGTGAGGGCCTATCAGCTCTGAGAGCAGTACTACTCTGTGTGTGAGGGCCTATCAGCTCTGAGAGCAGTACTACTCTGTGTGTGAGGGCCTATCAGCTCTGAGAGCAGTACTACTCTGTGTGAGGGCCTATCAGCTCTGAGAGCAGTACTACTCTGTGTGAGGGCCTATCAGCTCTGAGAGCAGTACTACTCTGTGTGAGGGCCTATCAGCTCTGAGAGCAGTACTACTCTGTGTGAGGGCCTATCAGCTCTGAGAGCAGTACTACTCTGTGTGTGAGGGCCTATCAGCTCTGAGAGCAGTACTACTCTGTGTGTGAGGGCCTATCAGCTCTGAGAGCAGTACTACTCTGTGTGAGGGCCTATCAGCTCTGAGAGCAGTACTGCTCTGTGTGTGAGGGCCTATCAGCTCTGAGAGCAGTACTACTCTGTGTGTGAGGGCCTATCAGCTCTGAGAGCAGTACTACTCTGTGTGAGGGCCTATCAGCTCTGAGAGCAGTACTACTCTGTGTGTGAGGGCCTATCAGCTCTGAGAGCAGTACTACTCTGTGTGTGAGGGCCTATCAGCTCTGAGAGCAGTACTACTCTGTGTGTGAGGGCCTATCAGCTCTGAGAGCAGTACTACTCTGTGTGTGAGGGCCTATCAGCTCTGAGAGCAGTACTACTCTGTGTGAGGGCCTATCAGCTCTGAGAGCAGTACTACTCTGTGTGAGGGCCTATCAGCTCTGAGAGCAGTACTACTCTGTGTGTGAGGGCCTATCAGCTCTGAGAGCAGTACTACTCTGTGTGAGGGCCTATCAGCTCTGAGAGCAGTACTACTCTGTGTGTGAGGGCCTATCAGCTCTGAGAGCAGTACTACTCTGTGTGAGGGCCTATCAGCTCTGAGAGCAGTACTGCTCTGTGTGAGGGCCTATCAGCTCTGAGAGCAGTACTACTCTGTGTGTGAGGGCCTATCAGCTCTGAGAGCAGTACTACTCTGTGTGAGGGCCTATCAGCTCTGAGAGCAGTACTACTCTGAGGGCCTATCAGCTCTGAGAGCAGTACTACTCTGTGTGTGAGGGCCTATCAGCTCTGAGAGCAGTACTGCTCTGTGTGGACATTCCGACTATTAAATCAAAGAAGCCGGTACATTGAAGCACTCCCCATCCATCCCTTTATTGACATTTCATACAGCAGGAAATAGAATAGATTCTGAGCTTCTGGAAAACAAGCATGCTGAAAGGCACCCTATTCCGTTCACGTAGTGCACTACTTTAGACCAGAGGCCTACTCCTACGTGCCCTGGTCACAATGAATACTCTGTGTATGAAATAGGTTGCCATTTTGGACGCAACAGTAACAAGCGAGCTTAAATCGAAAATGTGCTCTGATGCAGAGAGACGTTTATCACGATATAACAGCAACAACAACAACAACAACAACAAAATAATAATCAATCCACAAAACAACAAACTGGGAACAAACAGTGTTGCAGCATCAAAAAGAAGTGAGTTGATTGTCGACATTATATGGAGACAACAAGTTCACTTCTGATGGCAGCAAAACAGAATGTCTTTCAAGGGACTTTCTGTTGTTAACTAGCTCCTGGGCATTGAACGGTAGATAACTAGATAACAGGAATAAGCAGAACATTCATAATCCTCCGGCTGGGATGTACTGGAAAATCTGTGATTTTACCAGAATTTTGAAAAACGTAATTAGGTGACTTGTTACGGGTACAACTCACCTGTTCATTAAGTTCTCCAGCTCAATCACCTCTGGGTTGATTCTTCCTGTGAACAGGTAGCGAGGGCCCTCTGTAGCCGCCTTGCTGGTTTTTAAACGCCTGTGAACACGAGTTTAGCCAACTGGTCATTGTGTCATCAAACGAGGCATGGCAACACACAGAAACAGGAAGATACCTGGGCTAACATCGAACATATAGCCTCGCTGTGTATAGTGTCACGACTTCCGCCGAAGTTGGTCCCTCTCCTTGTTCGGGCGGTTTTCGGCGGTCGACGTCACCGGATTTCTAGCCATCGCCGATCCATTTTTCATGTTCTATTTGTTTTGTCTTTGTCCCCCCCCCCTGGTTTCTATTCCCCAATTACATGTTCATTATTTAACCCGTTTCCCCCATGGTTTTTGTGCGTGTTTGTTTGTTGATCTTCGTCTGTAATTTACGGCTGGTTATGTCGCCCGTGTGTTTTAAGGGCACGTTGGATTTGTTATCCTGTTTTTTCCCGTATTTTATTAAATACGTTGTTTACTCATCTCTGCTTTCCTAGAACTAGAATGCTCGGAACTAGACTGTTCGGAACTAGAACGCTCGGAACTAGAACGCTCGGAATTATAATGCTCGGAACTAGACTGTTCAGAACTAGAATGCTCGGAACTATAATGCTCTGAACTATAATGCTCGGAACTAGACTGTTCAGAACTATAATGCTCGGAACTAGACTGTTCGGAACTAGACTGTTCAGAACTAGAATGCTCGGAACTAGACTGTTCGGAACTAGACTGCTCGGAACTATAATGCTCGGAACTAGACTGTTCGAAACTAGATTGCTCGGAACTAGAATGCTCGGAACTAGAATGCTCGGAACTAGACTGTTCGGAACTAGAATGCTCGGAACTAGAATGCTCGGAACTATAATGCTCAGAACTAGACTGTTCGGAACTAGACTGCTCGGAACTATAATGCTCGGAACTAGCCTGTTCAGAACTAGAATGCTCGGAACAAGAATGCTCGGAACTAGACTGTTCAGAACTAGACTGTTCGGAACTAGAATGCTCAGAACTAGACTGTTCAGAACTAGAATGCTCAGAACTATAATGCTCGGAACTAGACTGTTCGGAACTAGAATGCTCGGAACTATAATGCTCGGAACTATAATGCTCGGAACTAGAATGCTCGGAACTAGACTGTTCAGAACTAGAATGCTCGGAACTAGACTGTTCAGAACTAGAATGCTCGGAACAAGAATGCTCGGAACTAGACTGTTCAGAACTAGACTGTTCGGAACTAGAATGCTCAGAACTAGACTGTTCAGAACTAGAATGCTCAGAACTATAATGCTCGGAACTAGACTGTTCGGAACTAGAATGCTCGGAACTAGAATGCTCGGAACTATAATGCTCGGAACTAGAATGCTCGGAACTAGACTGTTCAGAACTAGAATGCTCGGAACTAGACTGTTCAGAACTAGAATGCTCGGAACTAGACTATTCGAACTAGATTGCTCGGAACTAGACTGATCGGAACTAGACTGATCGGAACTATAATGCTCGGAACTAGACTGTTCAGAACTAGAATGCTCGGAACTAGACTGTTCAGAACTAGAATGCTCGGAACTAGACTATTCGGAACTAGATTGCTCGGAACTAGACTGATCGGAACTAGACTGATCGGAACTATAATGCTCGGAACTAGACTGTTCAGAACTATAATGCTTGGAACTAGAATGCTCGGAACTAGACTGTTCAGAACTAGAATGCTCGGAACTAGAATGCTCGGAACTAGACTGTTCGGAACTAGAATGCTCGGAACTATAATGCTCGGAACTATAATGCTCAGAACTAGACTGTTCAGAACTAGAATGCTCGGAACTAGACTGTTCAGAACTAGAATGCTCGGAACTAGACTATTCGGAACTAGATTGCTCGGAACTAGACTGATCGGAACTAGACTGTTCAGAACTATAATGCTCGGAACTAGACTATTCAGAACTATAATGCTCAGAACCATAATGCTCGGAACTAGACTGTTCGGAACTAGAATGCTCGGAACTAGAATGCTCAGAACTAGACTGTTCGGAACTAGAATGAGATAAGGGAAAGGGCTGTGTAGTTTATCTGCTATGTTGAGGATTTATGTGTTGAATTTGATCGGCCCTGCCTGTCACAACTAAATATAACAGAGCACAAAAAGTATTAAACATTTCCCCCTGTTCTCTCTCTCTCTCTCTCTCTCTCTCGACTTTTTTGACATGGCAAGTTCATTATTTCTTACATTGTCAAAGTATACATATATTAAAAAGAATATATATATATACAGTGAGGGAAAAAAGTATTTGATCCCCTGCTGATTCTGTACGTTTGCCCACTGACAAAGAAATGATCAGTCTATAATTTTAATGGTAAGTTTATTTGAACAGTGAGAGACAGAATAACAACAAAAAAAAACGAAAAAGGCATGTGAAAAATTTTATAAATTGATTTGCATTTTAATGAGGAAAATAAGTATTTGACCCCTCTGCAAAGAATGACTTAGTACTTGGTGGCAAATCCCTTGTTGGAAATCACATAGGTCAGACGTTTCTTGTAGTTGGCCACCAGGTTTGCACACATCTCAGGAGGGATTTTGTCCCACTCTTCTTTACAGATGTTCTCCAAGTCATTAAGGTTTCAAGGCTGACGTTTGGCAACTCGAACCTTCAGCTCCCTCCACAGACTTTCTATGGGATTAAGGTCTGGAGAATGGCTAGGCCACTCCAGGTCCTTAATGTGCTTCTTCTTGAGCTACTCCTTTGTTGCCTTGGCCGTGGGTCATTGTCATGCTGGAATACCCATCCACTACCCATTTTCAATGCCCTGACTGAGGGAAGGAGGTTCTCACCCAAGATTTGACGATGGACGATGGCCCCGTCCATCGTCCCTTTGATGCGGTGAAGTTGTCCTGTCCCCTTAGCAGAAAAACACCCCCAAAGCATAATGTTTCCACCTCCATGTTTGACGGTGGGGATGATGTTCTTGGGGTCATAGGCAGCATTCCTCCTCCTCCAAACACGGCGAGTTGAGTTGATACCAAAGATCTCCATTTTGGTCTCATCTGACCACAACACTTTCACCCAGTTGTCCTCTGAATCATTCAGATGTTCATTGGCAAACTTCAGACGGGCATGTATATGTGCTTTCTTGAGCAGGGGGACCTTGCGGGCGCTGCAGGATTTCAGTCCTTCACGGCGTAGTGTGTTACCAATTGTTTTCTTGGTGACTATGGTCCCAGCTTCCTTGAGATCATTGACAAGATCCTCCCGTGTAGTTCTGGGCTGATTATTCACCGTTCTCATGATCATTGCAACTCCACGAGGTGAGATCTTGCATGGAGCCCCAGGCCGAGGGAGATTGACAGTTCTTTTGTGTTTCTTCCATTTGCGAATAATCGCACCAACTGTTGTCACCTTCTCACCAAGCTGCTTGGCGATGGTCTTGTAGCCCATTCCAGCCTTGTATAGGTCTACAATCTTGTCCCTGACATTCTTGGAGAGCTCTTTGGTCTTGGCCATGGTGGAGAGTTTGGAATCTGATTGATTGATTGCTTCTGTGGACAGGTGTCTTTTATACAGGTAACAAGCTGAGATTAGGAGCACTTCCTTTAAGAGTGTGCTCCTAATCTCAGCTCGTTACCTGTATAAAAGACACCTGGGAGCCAGAAATCTTTCTGATTGAGAGGGGGTCAAATACTTATTTCCCTCATTAAAATGCAAATCAATTTCTAACATTTTTCACATGCGTTTTTTTGGATTTCTTTGTTGTTATTCTGTCTCTCACTGTTCAAATAAACCTACCATTAAAGTTATAGACTGATCATTTCTTTGTCAGTGGGCAAACATACAAAATCAGCAGGGGATCAAATACTTTTTTCCCTCACTGTATATAAAATATATAAATAAATGGTGTGACCAACAACAATATTAATAGTAGTAGTAGTGGACATTACCATTAACAACAACTACAACAACAATATTAATAGTAGTAGTAGTGGACATGGGATTACCATTAACAACAACTACAACAACAATATTAATAGTAGTAGTAGTGGACATGGGATTACCATTAACAACAACTACAACAACAATATTAATAGTAGTAGTAGTGGACATGGGATTACCATTAACAACAACAACAATATTAATAGTAGTAGTAGTGGACATGGGATTACCATTAACAACAACAACAATATTAATAGTAGTAGTAGTGGACATGGGATTACCATTAACAACAACTACAACAACAATATTAATAGTAGTAGTAGTAGACATGGGATTACCGTTAACAACAACTACAACAACAATATTAATAGTAGTAGTAGTTGACATGGGATTACCATTAACAACAACTACAACAACAATATTAATAGTAGTAGTAGTGGACATGGGATTACCATTAACAACAACTACAACAACAATATTAATAGTAGTAGTAGTGGACATGGGATTACCATTAACAACAACAACAACAACAATATTAATAGTAGTAGTAGTGGACATGGGATCACCATTAACAACAACTACAACAACAATATTAATAGTAGTAGTAGTGGACATGGGATTACCATTAACAACAACTACAACAACAATATTAATAGTAGTAGTAGTGGACATGGGATTACCATTAACAACAACAACAATATTAATAGTAGTAGTAGTAGACATGGGATTACCATTAACAACAACAACAACAACAATATTAATAGTAGTAGTAGTAGACATGGGATTACCATTAACAACAACAACAATATTAATAGTAGTAGTAGTTGACATGGGATTACCATTAACAACAACTACAACAACAATATTAATAGTAGTAGTAGTGGACATGGGATTACCATTAACAACAACTACAACAACAATATTAATAGTAGTAGTAGTAGACATGGGATTACCATTAACAACAACAACAATATTAATAGTAGTAGTAGTTGACATGGGATTACCATTAACAACAACTACAACAACAATATTAATAGTAGTAGTAGTGGACATGGGATCACCATTAACAACAACTACAACAACAGTATTAATGAGAACAACAATACATTAAAGCAATGGTAGTAGACCAGTGTCAACATGACTGAGAAGACACATGACAAAACAAAACAAGAGGCTAATATTATCCACATTACATGACACTTTTCACTGGCTGTCCCTCAGGTTGTGGCAGGAGGACACATATTTGCACATTTTGGCTTTTCACCCAATAAATATTTGATTTTTTCTTCATATTTTATAGTTTCAAATTCTTTGTATTGAGTTATAATTTTGGGAAAGAAATATTCTCTTAGGTCTGAGTATTTGTCACAGTGTACTAGGAAATGCAGCTCTGTCTCTACCTCTCCCCTGGAGCAGAGTGAGCCCAGCCTGTCCTCTCTGGCCAGCCAGGTTTGTCTGTGACGACCGGTCTCTATAGCCAGACTGTCCTCTCTGGGCAGCCAGGTTTGTCTGTGACGACCGGTCTCTATAGCCAGACTGTCCTCTCTGGCCAGCCAGGTTTGTCTGTGACGACCGGTCTCTATAGCCAGCCTGTCCTCTCTGGGCAGCCAGGTTTGTCTGTGACGACCGGTCTCTATAGCCAGACTGTGCTCACTGAGTCTTTACCTAGTCAGTGTTTTCCTCAGTTTTCTATCAGTCACAGTGGTCAGATAGTCTGCCACCATGTACTGTCTGTTTAGAGACAAATAGCATTGAAGTTTACTTAGATTTTTTGTGGTGTCTTTCTGTAGAGAGGAGAGAGTCTATAGAGAGAGTGGCCTGAAGTCTAAATAACACTCCACAGTCTAAGATATGTTTCATATATCTCTCATCTCTCTCTCTCTCTCTCTCTTTGCTCTTTCTTTGCTCTCTCTCTCTCTCTCTCTCTTTGCTCTTTCTTTGCTCTCTCTCTCTCTCTCTCTCTCTCTCTCTCTCTCTCTCTCTCTCTCTCTCTCTCTCTCTCTCTCTCTCTCTCTCTCTCTCTCTCTCTCTCTCTCTCTCTCTCTCTCTCTCTCTCTCTCTCTCTCTCTCTCTCTCTCTCAGGGGAACACAGCAGAACCCATGGCCTCTGGTTGCTTCCCAAATATCATCATATTATCTATATAGTGGTGGTTGGGCCCTGGTCAAAATAAGGGAATATAGGGTGCCATTTAGGACTGAATCACTGACACCTGACACCCGAGCCCAGGTGTGTCCCATGTCGCTGACGACCCTTCCGTTCCTCACACCGACATCCTATTAACACATCCTATTAAGGAAAAAAAGAACAAAGAGAAAGAACTCAACAGACAGAGTGGGATTAAATTAAAAACTACACCCCATTTCTATATTTCTCTGTCTTCCCTCCTCTCCTCCCTCTCTCCAGCCCACAACTGTTCCGTAGAGAGGAGAGAGTCTATAGAGAGAGTGGCCTGAAGTCTGAAGTCAATCCACAGTCTAAGATATGTTTCATATATCTCTCATCTCCATTATTTAACTGTCTGAGGAGTGCCAGAAGTAATACAAGAAGAGACATAGAGAGAGAAAGAAATATTTCCCTGACATCTGAAATAAAGGACTCATAACACCAATCTTTAAGAACGGAGACAAATTTGACCCTAACAATTACAGAGGCATTTGTGTGAACAGTAACTTGGGGAAGGTTTTCTGTAGTATTATAAATGTAAGAGTTCTAAACTTCCTTAATAAGCACAATGTCTTGAGTAAAAGCCAAATTGGATTTATACCAAAACATCGCACGACCGATCATATTTACACACCCTGATAGATAAACATGTCCACCAAAATAATACCAAAATATTATCGACTTCCAAAAAGCATTTGATTCTATTTGGCATACAGGACTGTTCTACAAAGTTATTGAAGTGGTGTATGGGGGTAAAACATATGACATAATTAAATCAGTGTACAGTGAGGGAAAAAAGTATTTGATCCCCTGCTGATTTTGTACGTTTGCCCACTGACAAAGAAATGATCAGTCTATAATTCTAACGGTAGGTTTATTTGAACAGTGAGAGACAGAATAACAAAATCCAGTAAAACTCATGTGAAAAATGTTATAAATGGAATTGCATTTTAATGAGGGAAATAAGTATTTAACCCCCTCTCAATCAGAAAGATTTCTGGCTCCCAGGTGTCTTTTATACAGGTAACGAGCTGAGATTAGGAGCACACTCTTAAAGGGAGTGCTCCTCATCTCAGCTTGTTACCTGTATAAAAGACACCTGTCCACAGAAGCAATCAATCAATCAGATTCCACTCTCCACCATGACCAAGACCAAAGAGCTCTCCAAGGATGTCAGGGACAAGATTGTAGACCTACACAAGGCTGGAATGGGCTACAAGACCATCGCCAAGCAGCTTGGTGAGAAGGTGACAACAGTTGGTGCGATTATTCGCAAATGGAAGAAACACAAAAGAACTGTCAATCTCCCTCGGCCTGGGGCTCCATGCAAGATCTCACCTCGTGGAGTTGCAATGATCATGAGAATAGTGAGGAATCAGCCCAGAACTACACGGGAGGATCTTGTCAATGATCTCAAGGCAGCTGGGACCATAGTCACCAAGAAAACAATTGGTAACACACTACGCCGTGAAGGACTGAAATCCTGCAGCGCCCGCAAGGTCCCCCTGCTCAAGAAAGCACATATACATGCCCATCTGAAGTTTGCCAATGAACATCTGAATGATTCAGAGGACAACTGGGTGAAAGTGTTGTGGTCAGATGAGACCAAAATGGAGCTCTTTGGCATCAACTCAACTCGCCGTGTTTGGAGGAGGAGGAATGCTGCCTATGACCCCAAGAATACCATCCTCACCGTCAAACATGGAGATGGAAACATTATGCTTTGGGGTGTTTTTCTGTTAAGGGGACAGGACAACTTCACCGCATCAAAGGGACGATGGACGGGGCCATGTACCGTCAAATCTTGGGTGAGAACCTCCTTCCCTCAGCCAGGGCATTGAAAATGGGTCGTGGATGGGTATTCCAGCATGACAATGACCCAAAACACACGGCCAAGGCAACAAAGGAGTGGCTCAAGAAGAAGCACATTAAGGTCCTGGAGTGGCCTAGCCAGTCTCCAGACCTTAATCCCATAGAAAATCTGTGGAAGGAGCTGAAGGTTCGAGTTGCCAAACGTCAGCCTCAACCTTAATGACTTGGAGAAGATCTGCAAAGAGGAGATGTGTGCTAACCAACTACAAGAAACGTCTGACCTCTGTGATTGCCAACAAGAGTTTTTCCACCAAGTACAAGTCATGTTTTGCAGAGGGGTCAAATACTTATTTCCCTCATTAAAATGCAATTCCATTTATAACATTTTTCACATGAGTTTTTCTGGATTTTTTTGTTGTTATTCTGTCTCTCACTGTTCAAATAAACCTACCATAAAAATTATAGACTGATCATTTCTTTGTCAGTGGGCAAACGTACAAAATCAGCAGGGGATCAAATACTTTTTTCCCTCACTGTCCACTGGCAATATGTGCAGCATTAAAATTGGCAATAAAAGAACAGAATTCTTTAACCAGGGGCGGGGCCTTCGCCAGGGTTGCAATCTGAGCCCTGCACTCTTCAATATTTACATCAACGAATTGGTCACTATTCTAGAAAAATCCTCTGCCCCTGGTGTTATTCTCCACAATTCAGAGGTTAAATGCCTACTCTTCGCAGATGACCTATGCCTGCTGTCACCCACAGCACATGGCCTACAGCAGAGCCTGGACCTGCTAGAGCAGTACTGCCAGACCTGGGCCCTGGCAGTAAACCCCAAAAATACTTAAATAATGATTTTTCCAGAGAAGATCCAGATCTCAGGGAATTAGACCAAAGTTCTCAATTGGTACAAAATATATAGAGTACTGCACACACTACAATTAATTAGGTTTAAAAATAAGCTCAATTGGACACCTTACGCTAGCGTCCCACCTGTGACAACATCCGGTAAAATGCAGGGCGCCAAATTCAATTACAAAAATAGTAATATTAAACATTCATGAAAATACAAGTGTTGCACACCATTCAAAAGCTTAGGATCTTGGTAATCTCACAGCGTTGTCAGATTTCAAAAAGGCTTTACGGCGAAAGCATAGCATTTGATTGTCTGAGGACAGCGCCCCGCATACATATTCAATTAGCATAATAACATAACCAGCATGGGTGTCACAAAACTCAATAATAACGATAAAATAAATCGCTTACCTTTGAAGATCTTCCTCTGATGCCAATCCAAAGTGTCCCAGCTACACAATAAATTGTCCTTTTGTTCGATAAAGTCCCTCTTTATGTCCCAAAAGCTCTGTTTGGTTGTTCAGAAATCCACCGTTACAAGACATAGAAAACGTTAAAGAGTTACCTATAAACTTTGTCCAAACAACATTTCTAATCGATCCCCTAATATGTATATAAACGATAATATTTCACACAGATAATAACCTGGTCGATAGAAAAAGAAAAAAACGAAGCGTGCGCCAAAGAGAAGAGTCCTCTCCAGAGTCCACTGACAAAAACAGCTCTTACTCCTTGGTTTTTCAAAAGAAAAGCCTGAAACCTTGTCTAAAGACTGTTGACATCTAGTGTAAGCCATAGGAACTGCAATCTGGGAGCTAGATCCCTCTGCTTTCAATAGCATGTCATTGGAAAACGTGTGACATCACAAAATCCAATTTCCGGATGGATTTTTCTTTGGTTTTCGCTTGCAAAATCGGTTCTGTTATACTCATAGACATTATTTTAACAGTTGTAGAAACTTCAGAGTGTCTTCTAAATTGACAGTACACCGTGGCTAACTATTTGACCATGGTTAATAATCAAAACCTTAGAAAAACCTTGACAAAGTACAGACTCCTGGCTCCCCTGTAGAGGAAAGGCTGTGCAACCACTGCAAAGCAGCAGAACCTGAGACAGAGCTGCATTTCCTGACAAAATGTAAAAAATATAAAACAATTAGAGAGTGTCATTTCCCCAAATTTGAAACCCTTATTCAAGGTTTCAAAGACCTCTCTGGGGATGGAGAGAAAAGAGTGCGAGAGAGCGCGAGAGAGAGAGTGCGAGAGAGAGAGAGTGCGAGAGAGAGAGAGTGCGAGAGAGAGAGAGAGAGAGAGAGAGAGAGAGAGAGAGAGAGAGAGGATGGAGAAAGATCTTAGTCATTATGCCTTTACAAGACCAGAGAGCACTATCATTCCCGAACTCCAGATGATCGCAGGCATTTATCAATTAACTTAAGCCAAGGCTTCCCACTAGTGGGAAACTTCCGGTGAAACTGGAGGAAGTGCAATTCAAGTAGATAATCATTAAAATTATGAATATTAAACATTTAGGTACAAGTGTCTTATATCGTTTGGAAGCTTAAATTCTTGTTAATCTAACTGCACTGTCCGATTTACAGTAGCCATTACAATGAAAATTATGCCATGCAATTGTTTGAGGACGGCGCACCACATCAAAATATTTTTCCACAAGCACAGGTTTCATGAATTCACAAATAGCAATTAAATATTCACATACTTTTTGAAAATCTTCCTTTGATTTGTCATCCAAAGGGTCCCAGCTACAACATGTAGTGTCGTTTTGTTAGATAAAATCCTTCTTCATATCCCAAAAAGTCTGTTTAGTTTGCGCCATCGATTTCAGTAATCCACTCGTTCAACATGCAAAGAAAGGAGTCCGAAAATCTTCCCCTAAACTTTGTTTCAACAAGTCAAAGTAAGTTTCTATTAATTCCTAAAATGTAATCAAACTATAATATTTCTTAAGGAAAGAAGTACGTTCAATAGGAAACCGATTTTAGCAGGTGAGTCTTGTCTTCTTGGCGTGCAAACATGGATTTCCAAGACTGTGTCCCTGGACTAAAACTGTTATTTGTTATTCGTTATTCAAGTTGCAAGCCTGAAACCTTGAACATAGACTGTTGACACCCAGTGGTAGCCATAGGAATTGCATCCTGGGATGTAGAATTGAGTATGCCCTTATACTGGCCATTGGAAGATCATGGTCTCTCAACAACAAAAAAATCAGGTTGGTTTTTCTTTGGATTTTTGTGTTATGCTCTCCTACATTATGTTAACATTTCTACAAACTTCAAAGTGTTTTCTTTCCAATGGAACCAATTATATGCATATCAGGGCCTGAGTAACTGGCAGTTTACTTTGGGCACATCATTCAGACAGGAAGTGGAGAAAAAAGGGGCCTAGCCTTATGAATTTAAAACTTGTTTTTCAACCACTCCACACATTTCTTGTTAACAAACTATAGTTTTGGCAAGTCGGTTAGGACATCTACTTTGTGCATGACACAAGTAATTTTTCAAAAAATTGTTTACAGACAGATTATTTCACTTATAATTCACTGTATCACAATTCCAGTGGGTCAGAAGTTTACTTACACTAAGTTGACTGTGCCTAAGTTGACAGCTTGGAAAATTCCAGAAAATTATGTCATGGCTTTAGAAGCTTCTGATAGGCTAATTGACATAATTTCAGTCAATTGGAGGTGTACCTGTGATGTATTTCAAGGCCTACCTTCAAACCCAGTGCCTCTTTGCTTGACATCATGGGAAAATCAAAAGAAATCAGCCAAGACCTCAGATAAAAAATTGTAGACCTCCACAAGTCTGGTTCATCCTTGGGAGCAATTTCCAAACGCCTGAAGGTACCACGTTCATCGAGATAACCTGAAAGGTCGTTCAGCAAGGAAATCAAATCAAATTTTATTTGGCACATACACATGGTTAGCAGATGTTAATGCGAGTGTAGCGAAATGCTTGTGCTTCTAGTTCCGACCATGCAGTAGTATCTAACAAGTAATCTAACAAATTCACAACAACTACCTTATACACACAAGAGTAAAGGAATGAATACGAGTATGTACATATAAAAATATGGATGAGCGATGGCTGACTGGCGTAGGCAAGATGCAGTAGATGGTATAGAGTACAGTATATACATATGAGATGAGTAATGTAGGATATGTAAACATTATATAAATGGCATCGTTTATAGTGGCTAGTGATACATTTATTTCATCAATTTTTTTTGTATTAAAGTGGCTAGAGATTTGGGTCGATGGCCGAACGGCATAGGCAAGATTCAGTAGATGGTTTAGAGTACAGTGTATACATTTGATATGAGTAATGTCGGATATGTAAACATTATATACAAAATTGTTTAAAGTGGCTAGTGATACATTTGTTACATCCAATTCCTATTATTTAAAGTGGCTAGAGATTTAAATCAGTATGTTGGCAGCAGCCACTCAATGTTAGTGGTGGCTGTTTAACAGTCTGATGGCCTTGAGATAGAAGCTGTTTTTCAGTCTCTCGGTCCCAGCTTTGATGCACCTGTACTGACCTCGCCTTCTGGATGATAGCGGGGTGAACAGGCAGTGGCTCGGGTGGTTGTTGTCCTTGATGATCTTTTTGGCCTTCCTGTGACATTGAGTGGTGTAGGTGTCCTGGAGGGAAGGTAGTTTACCCCCGGTGATGCGTTGTGCAGTCCTCACTACCCTCTGGAGAGCCTTACGGTTGTGGGCGGAGCAGTTGCCGTACCAGGCGGTGATACAGCCCGACAGGATGCTCTCGATTGTGCATCTGTAAAAGTTTGTGAGTGTTTTTGGTGACAAGCCAAATTCTTCAGCCTCCTGAGGTTGAAGAGGCGCTGTTGCGCCTTTTTCACCACGCTGTCTGTGTGGGTGGACCAATTCAGTTTGTCCGTGATGTGTACGCCGAGGAACTTAAAACCTTCCAGCTTCTCCACTACTGTCCCGTCGATGTGGATAGGGGGGTGCTCCCTCTGCTGTTTCCTGAAGTCCACGTTCATCTCCTTTGTTTTGTTGACGTTGAGTGAGAGGTTATTTTCCTGACAACACACTCCGAGGGCCCTCACCTCCTCCCTGTAGGCCGTCTCGTCGTTGTTGGTAATCAAGGTTACCACTGTAGTGTCGTCAGCAAACTTGATGATTGAGTTGGATGCGTGCTTCGCCACGCAGTCATGGCTGAACAGGGAGTACAGGAGAAGGCTGAGAACACACCCTTGTGGGGCCCCAGTGTTGAGGATCAGCGGGGTGGAGATGTTGTTTCCTACCCTCACCACCTGGGGCCAGCCCGTCAGGAAGTCCAGGACCCAGTTGCACAGGGCTGGGTCGAGACCTAGGGTCTCAAGCTTAATGACGAGTTTGGAGGGTACTATGGTGTTAAATGCTGAGCTGTAGTCGATGAACAGCATTCTTACATAGGTATTCTTCTTGTCCAGATGGGTTAGGGCAGTATGCAGTGTGATTGCGATTGCGTCGTCTGTGGACCTATTGGGACGGTAAGCAAATTGGAGTGGGTCCAGGGTGTCTGGCAGGATGGAGGTGATATGATCCTTGTCTAGTCTCTCAAAGCACTTCATGATGACGGAAGTGAGTGCTACGGGGGGCGATAGTCATTTAGCTCAGTCACCTTAGAAGAAGTCACTGCTCCAAAACCACCCCTAAGAAAAGCCAGACTACAGTTTGCAACTGCACATGGCAACAACGATTGTACTTTTTGGATTGTACTTTTTGGAGAAATGTCCTCTGGTCTGATGAAACAAAAATATAACTGTTTGGCCATAATGACCATCGTTATGTTTGGATGAAAAAGAGGGAGGCTTGCAAGCCAAAAAACACCATCCCAACCGTGAAGCACGGGGGTGGAAGCATCATGTTGTGGGGGTGCTTTGCTGCAGGAGGGACTGGTGAACTTCACAAAATAGATGGCATCATGAGGCAGGAAAATCATGTGGATATATTGAAACAACATCTCAAGACATCAGTCAGGAAGTTAAAGCTTGGTCTCAAATGGGTTTTAAAAATGGACAATGACCCCAAGCATACTTCCAAAGTTGTGGCAAAAAGGCTACCAACCTGACTCAGTTACACCAGCTCTGTCAGGAGGAATGGGCCAAAATTCTCCCAATTTATTGTGGGAAGCTTGTGGAAGGCTACCCGAAATGTTTGACCCAAGTTAATGACTCCAACCTAAGTGTATGTAAACTTCCGACTTCATATCCTCAGTTCCTTCATGTCCTCCATATCTTCATATCCTCCATGTCTTCATATCCTCCATGTCTTCATGTCCTCCATGTCTTCATATCCTCCATGTCTTCATGTCCTCCATGTCTTCATATCCTCCATGTCTTCATATCCTCCATGTCTTCATGTCCTCCATGTCTTCATATCCTCCATGTCTTCATATCCTCCATGTCTTCATGTCCTCCATGTCTTCATATCCTCCATGTCTTCATGTCCTCATGTCCTCCATGTCTTCATATCCTCCATGTCTTCATGTCCTCCATGTCTTCATGTCCTCATGTCCTCCATGTCTTCATGTCCTCCATGTCTTCATGTCCTCCATGTCTTCATGTCCTCCATGTCTTCATATCCTCCATGTCTTCACGTCCTCCATGTCTTCACGTCCTCCATGTCTTCACGTCCTCCATGTCTTCATGTCCTCCATGTCTTCATGTCCTCCATGTCTTCATATCCTCCATGTCTTCATGTCCTCATGTCCTCCATGTCTTCATATCCTCCATGTCTTCATATCTTCCATGTCTTCACATCCTCCATGTCTTCATGTCCTCCATGTCTTCATGTCCTCCATGTCTTCATGTCCTCCATGTCTTCATATCCTCCATGTCTTCATGTCCTCCATGTCTTCATGTCCTCCATGTCTTCATATTCTCTATGTCTTCATGTCCTCCATGTCTTCATGTCCTCCATGTCCTCCATGTCTTCATATCCTCCATGTCTTCATGTCCTCCATGTTTTCATATCCTCCATGTCTTCATGTCCTCCATGTCTTCATATCCTCCATGTCTTCATATCCTCTATGTCTTCATGTCCTCCATGTCTTCATGTCCTCCATGTCTTCATATCCTCCATGTCTTCATATCCTCCATGTCTTCACATCCTCCATGTCTTCACATCCTCCATGTCTTCATGTCCTCCATGTCTTCATGTCCTCCATGTCTTCATATCCTCCATGTCTTCATATCCTCCATGTCTTCACATCCTCCATGTCTTCATATCCTCCATGTCTTCATGTCCTCCATGTCTTCATGTCCTCCATGTCTTCATATCCTCCATGTCTTCATATCCTCCATGTCTTCATGTCCTCCATGTCTTCATGTCCTCCATGTCTTCATGTCCTCCATGTCTTCATGTCCTCCATGACTTCATATCCTCCATGTCTTCATGTCCTCCATGACTTCACGTCCTCCATGTCTTCATATCCTCCATGTCTTCATATCCTCTTTGTCTTCATGTCCTCCATGTCTTCATATCCTCCATGTCTTCACATCCTCCATGTCTTCATATCCTCCATGTCTTCATATCCTCCATGACTTCATATCCTCTTTGTCTTCATGTCCTCCATGTCTTCATATCCTCCATGTCTTCATATCCTCCATGTCTTCATATCCTCCATGTCTTCACATCCTCCATGTCTTCATATCCTCCATGTCTTCATGTCCTCCATGTCTTCATATCCTCCATGTCTTCATATCCTCCATGTCTTCATATCCTCCATGTCTTCATGTCCTCCATGTCCTCCATGTCTTCATATCCTCCATGTCTTCATGTCCTCCATGTTTTCATATCCTCCATGTCTTCATGTCCTCCATGTCTTCATATCCTCCATGTCTTCATATCCTCTATGTCTTCATGTCCTCCATGTCTTCATGTCCTCCATGTCTTCATATCCTCCATGTCTTCATATCCTCCATGTCTTCATATCCTCCATGTCTTCACATCCTCCATGTCTTCACGTCCTCCATGTCTTCACGTCCTCCATGTCTTCATGTCCTCCATGTCTTCATATCCTCCATGTCTTCATATCCTCCATGTCTTCACATCCTCCATGTCTTCATATCCTCCATGTCTTCATGTCCTCCATGTCTTCATGTCCTCCATGTCTTCATGTCCTCCATGTCTTCATATCCTCCATGTCTTCATATCCTCCATGTCTTCATGTCCTCCATGTCTTCATGTCCTCCATGTCTTCATGTCCTCCATGACTTCATATCCTCCATGTCTTCATGTCCTCCATGACTTCACGTCCTCCATGTCTTCATATCCTCCATGTCTTCATATCCTCTTTGTCTTCATGTCCTCCATGTCTTCATATCCTCCATGTCTTCACATCCTCCATGTCTTCATATCCTCCATGTCTTCATATCCTCCATGACTTCATATCCTCTTTGTCTTCATGTCCTCCATGTCTTCATATCCTCCATGTCTTCATATCCTCCATGTCTTCATATCCTCCATGTCTTCACATCCTCCATGTCTTCATATCCTCCATGTCTTCATGTCCTCCATGTCTTCATATCCTCCATGTCTTCATATCCTCCATGTCTTCATATCCTCCATGTCTTCATATCCTCCATGCCTTCACATCCTCAATGCCTTCACATCCTGGGCTAGAGGACACTCCCTCTAGCCCAAACCTACTCCAATCCAATGCTTTTAAATGTGTGCAGAGTAGTGAACGAGCGCACACAACGCAAGGAAGTAATGATTAATGGGACTGAACTTAGCGCCTGTGATTACGTGGGCGGTAAGTTTTTTTTAACTGGCAGCCCTCCGGTTGCTGGCTCGCCTCTTTAACCATCAGGCTTCCATGGAGGAGACAGTAAGGTAAAGGGGACCTAAGGAGACACACATGGATAATGATGTATTCCTGACGGGAGGGAGAAGATATCCTGTCCTTTTCGCCGGTAAAACTTTAGGAAAGTCAAAGAGCTCCATACTGAGTAATGCTCCAGACTGGGCAAACACTACAGCTAATCTCCTCTCCGCTTCCCCTCCTCTCCTCTCCTCTCCTCTCCTCTCCTCTCCTCTCCTCTCCTCTCCTCTCCTCCTTTCTCCTCTTCTCTCCTCCCTCCTCTTCTCTGCACTCCCCTGCTCTCCCTTCCTCTTCTCTCCTCCCTCCTCTTCCTCCTCCTCTCCCTCCCTTAACCTCTCCTCCCTCCTCTTCTCTGCCCTCCCCCTGTTCTCCCTTCCTCTTCTCTCCTCCCTCCTCTCATCTCCTCTCTCCTGTCACCAGTGGTCATCCAGAGCAGCAAATCCTCTCTTTATTTGACACCGTCCAGATGACAAAGATTTTCTCCTCTTCTCTCCCTCAGGCGTGAGGTCTTAGGGATACAGGACACTAATTTCTTCCCCGTCAGTGGAACCTGGCAGAAGATAGAGTTAGTGTTTAACCTCACACAGCTCCCTCTGACCATGGGCATCACGTATTCAGATACAGAACAATGTCAGCGGAGTAGTTCAGATTACTCCTTTGTGTAACAACATTTAAGGCCCAAAGTAGACTGTCTTTATGACACTGATACAACTGCTTTATTGGTCTCTGAAGGTCTGTCTGAATGCTAGGCCTGGCTCGCTGCCTCTCCTATCTCTGAAGGTCTGTCTGAATGCTAGGCCTGGCTCTCTGCCTCTCCTATCTCTGAAGGTCTGTCTGAATGCTAGGCCTAGCTGCCTCTCCTATCTCTGAAGGTCTGTCTGAATGCTAGGCCTGGCTCTCTGCCTCTCCTATCTCTGAAGGTCTGTCTGAATGCTAGGCCTGGCTCTCTGCCTCTCCTATCTCTGAAGGTCTGTCTGAATGCTAGGCCTGGCTCTCTGCCTCTCCTATCTCTGAAGGTCTGTCTGAATGCTAGGCCTGGCTCTCTGCCTCGTCTCCTATTCCAATGAAGGTCATGCTGATAGCAAGAAGGGTTCTGTCCCAAATGGCAACCTAATGGCACCCTATTCCCTATATAGTGCACTACTTCTAACCAGAACCGTATGGGCCTTGGTCAAACGTAGTGCACTATAAAGTAAATAGGATGCCATTTGGGACGACGCTTCTTGTTTCTATAAAAGGCCAGACACACACACACTTCACATTAAAACACCATTAGACAATCTTCTTCATTACACCACCAGCCAGATGGCTGTGTGACGAATGAACCGGTCCAATCACTGCATGGGGCTGTGACTTACATCAATTTAGTAGCTAACAGCTCAGGATGGAAGCCTCTGAGGGGTGATGGACGAGGGTGGGAGGGAGCCTATTCACATCTATAAAATACATATACTGTCCTCTAACAGAAGGTTCTCTGTCTACTGTCTCTGCCAGAGGAGAGACCACTGTTCAAAGTGCAGCAGGAAGCAGTTCAACTAGCGTCTCTATACACCTCTGTTTCGGAGTGCTGTGTCTGTGTGTCTGTGTCTGTGTCTGTGTGTCTGTGTCTGTGTCTGTGTCTGTGTCTGTGTCTGTGTCTGTGTCTGTGTGTGTGTGTGTGTGTGTGTGTGTGTGTGTGTGTGTGTGTGTGTGTGTGTGTGTGTGTGTGTGTGTGTGTGTGTGTGTGTGTGTGTGTGTGTGTGTGTGTGTGTGTGTGTGTGTGTGTGTGTGTGTGTGTGTAGAAGTGGGATCCCAAGCCTCGGTATGTCTCTCATCATTACAAGCCCACTCCTGGGGCCTTGGGAGAAACGTGTGCCGTCTGTTCCTGCGGAGACACGGTCGTTTGTGATCGTCTCCTCTCCTTTTTTTTGTTCAAAGTGTTTTAAACTTGCTAATCTACTTCAACCAAACCAATTTTCTTTTTGTGTTGTTTTAAATCGGACAACTAATAATGAGGCAAATAGCAGTAATTCGCTTTTTCTTTGTTTTAATCCGGGGTTTTTTTTTTGTTGTGAAATGGCATCAAACAAGCTGTCGATCTAACCCTCAGTGAGCCGCAACCGCAGATATCAGCCACAGGGGATGTCCTGCTTAATCTCCCTCCCTCTGCTGCAAGTCTACACTGCAATGGAATACCAGTCGATCAATCAAATCAAATGTACAATGGCAAGAAAAAGTATTTGAACCCTTTGGAAATACCTGGATTTCTGCATAAATTGGTCATACAATGTGATCTGATCTTCATCTAAGTCACAACAATAGACAAACAGTCAGCTCAAACTAATAGCCCCTGACTATCCGTGAATAAAAAAAAAATATGAAAATTGTCTTGATATAAGGAATGTAAACACCTCTTACATTTGGGAACTTCACAATCCTATCAATCAAACAATTCCCACCGATTTGATCGATGCCAAATACATTTGATTGACAACTAAGAGATATGTTAACTGTGGATAACAGGCGTTCAAGTCCAGCATAGCTAGCTAGCTAGCTATCAAAGCGATTCACATTTCTTCCTAGCTAACCAAATGATACCTGCAGCTGTAACCAACAAAAAAACACGATACGAAGGGGGGGAAAGTCATTCACCCACTCCTACAACGACTTGGCATTGCTCCCAGCAGCTAGCTAGCCAGCTAAAATTAGGCTCTGTGTTTTTGGCTTGCTAAATAAATAGCTAGTTACATAAATAGATACGCTAAACCCAGGGGTGTCAAACTCCATCAGAGCAATGGCTGATCGGGCCAGACAGCCTATTTGTTTTTAAAACAAAACAAAAAAATCCAACTGCGACCCAAACTGGCCAACGTTCTATTAGAAAAAAAATATGGTCCTTTATAATGTCCACTTACAGGCATAGGATGCTGAATATAGCATTTTAACATTAAAACAAAAGATCAATTATATTTGTCCAGCCTTTGCTGCTATGTTTGCAGATGTGTATAATACACAGTGAGCCTAATCACAAAGTATTTAAAATGCCAAATAACAAAAAACGTAGCTATATGTTCTTGTAACATTTAAACTTAAAACATGTTTTTAATTTTCTTTGCACTGCATGGATCACAGGTGTGGTTGAATGCAGCATTGGTGTATGGTGCTCTCAACAGTCAGCCTAGGCTACTGCTCTAATGTTACTGTAATAGATCTACATGTTCTACTGCTCTAATGTTGCTGTAATAGATCTACATGTTCATCTGCTCTAATGTTACTGTAATAGATCTACATGTTCTACTGCTCTAATGTTACTGTAATAGACCTACATGTTCATCTGCTCTAATGTTACTGTAATAGATCTACATGTTCTACTGCTCTAATGTGGCTGTAATAGACCTACATGTTCTACTGCTCTAATGTTGCTGTAATAGACCTACATGTTCTACTGCTCTAATGTGGCTGTAACAGACCTACATGTTCTACTGCTCTAATGTGGCTGTAATAGACCTACATGTTCTACTGCTCTAATGTTACTGTAATAGACCTACATGTTCTACTGCTCTAATGTTACTGTAACAGACCTACATGTTCTACTGCTCTAATGTTGCTGTAATAGACCTACATGTTCTACTGCTCTAATGTTACTGTAACAGACCTACATGTTCTACTGCTCTAATGTGGCTGTAACAGACCTACATGTTCTACTGCTCTAATGTTACTGTAATAGACCTACATGTTCTACTGCTCTAATGTGGCTGTAATAGACCTACATGTTCTACTGCTCTAATGTTACTGTAATAGACCTACATGTTCTACTGCTCTAATGTTACTGTAACAGACCTACATGTTCTACTGCTCTAATGTTGCTGTAATAGACCTACATGTTCTACTGCTCTAATGTGGCTGTAACAGACCTACATGTTCTACTGCTCTAATGTGGCTGTAACAGACCTACATGTTCTACTGCTCTAATGTGGCTGTAACAGACCTACATGTTCTACTGCTCTAATGTTGCTGTAATAGACCTACATGTTCTACTGCTCTAATGTTGCTGTAATAGACCTACATGTTCTACTGCTCTAATGTTGCTGTAATAGACCTACATGTTCTACTGCTCTAATGTTACTGTAATAGACCTACATGTTCTACTGCTCTAATGTGGCTGTAACAGACCTACATGTTCTACTGCTCTAATGTTACTGTAACAGACCTACATGTTCTACTGCTCTATTGTGGCTGTAATAGACCTACATGTTCTACTGCTCTAATGTTGCTGTAATAGACCTACATGTTCTACTGCTCTAATGTTACTGTAACAGACCTACATGTTCTACTGCTCTAATGTTGCTGTAACAGACCTACATGTTCTACTGCTCTATTGTTACTGTAATAGATCTACATGTTCTACTGCTCTAATGTGGCTGTAATAGACCTACATGTTCTACTGCTCTAATGTTGCTGTAACAGACCTACATGTTCTACTGCTCTAATGTGGCTGTAACAGACCTACATGTTCTACTGCTCTAATGTTACTGTAATAGACCTACATGTTTGTCCTCTGCACGGTGTTTTGTTGCAGGTTTAGTATTTTGGTTATTCATTGTCAAGCTTTAGAAACCGAAGCCAGATTGCAACATTTTAGTAGCCTGGCTAGGAATGCGATATGTGTCTGTCTACTGTCCCTTCCGCTGCGCGCTGTAAACGGGACACACAAAAGCAGTGCAACGGAAGTTGAATTCACCGATGTATCAGGCTGTAGTTTCACAGAGTAGATGACTCAACTCTTGACTCGTTTATAAATCACTTGTGTGTCCTGCATCTTATCCCATCTACTGCATCTTGCCAATGCCGAACTCGGCCATCGCTCATCCATATATTTATGTGTACACATTCTTATTCCATCCATTTTAGATGTGTGTGTATTAGGTAGTTGTTGGGGAATTTGTTAGACTACTTGTTAGATATTGCTGCACTGTCGGAACTAGAAGCACAAGCATTTCGCTACACTCGCATTAACATCTGCTAACCGTGTGTAATGTGACCATTAACATTTTATTTTATTTTATTTCAACTGTTGACTCATTTATAATCACTTGTGTCCTATTCGGCCTGCAGGTCTTGTGTTTGACACCATGTGCGCTAGTCTATTAGCCACATTATGACTGACTTGTGTGATCATTGCCCTTGCTAGTTTGATTTGTATTGACATTCCCAGTCTCAGTTACAGTCTTCTGTTTTTTATTTTTATTTTTTTTTTTTCAAAATATTGAGTCACAGAAACTGAAACGTGCAATCCCGAATGGGTGGCGGGTATTATGATTGTCTGTATGTTTCATATCTGCAAAGTAGTTAAAAAAAACGCTGTATCGGGAGAGTTCCACTTTAACGAAACCGTACCAGGCCATAAACACGCGAATTTCCACCGGGAGCTTGGCTTTTCATGTTGCCGCCGATTTTAATTCCGTGTCGCTAAGACACGTGATGTCCAACTTACATCAACACGTCTCCTTCCATTCACTCACCCGCCTCCTACAATGATAAAGACCTAGAACACTGTTACTCCACCCGCAAGCAAGCATACGAGGCGTTGGTCATCCCTGTCCATTCCATGACCCTGCAGCAGGAATGGTTAGAATGGAACTGATATTTGGAGAGGGGGAATATCGGGCAGCTTAGTGAAATGGGATGTTAAAAACATGGAAAGCGGATGGGGGGGCTGAACTGGGTCTAGAGAATAAATGAGAGTTTATCTTTAGAAATCGAGTCCCATCACCTACAGCACGCTTCATTTAAAACTCCAATCTCGGTGTGCGTCAAAGCAAACCTATGAGATTGATAGTTGGCATTTCCCAACGGAAGCTAGCTCTCACACACACACACACAGACACACACACACAGACACGCACACACAGACACGCACAAACAGACACACACACACACACACACACACACAGACACACACAGACACGCACACACACACACAGACACACACAGACACACACAGACACACACACACAGACACACACAGACACACACAGACACACACACACAGACACACACACAGACAGACATGCACATACACAGACGCACACACACGCACACACACACAGACACACACAGACACACACACACAGACACGCACACACGCACACACACACACACAGACACGCACACACACACACAGACATGCACACACACAAACACACTCCATTGGTCTGTGCAATTACTAAGCAGAATTGTCAGTCTCCAATCAGACAGGCCTCCAAAGCATGACTGTCACCAGCCCAGATTGTTCATTTGACTACCATTCTGGCTTTCTATCTAACCCCTCCAGTGAGAACAGGTAACAGGGACAACACATGCTGCCAATCGACCCAGCAGGCATAGAGGAGAGCTTGGACACAAGCCTTCCACAAGCCCCGGTCTCCCTGGTACAGAACTGAACAGAGTTGGGAAGATAAAACTCTCTCTCACTCTCGCTTTCTTTCTTTCACTCAGTATCTCTGTCTCTGACACAAGCCTTCCTCTGCCCCGGTCTCTCTTCTGTCTCCCTGGTACAGAACTGAACAGAGTTGGAAAAAATAACAACAACTCTCTCTCTCTGTCTCTGTCTCTGACATAAGCCTATATCTGCTCTGGACATAGCTGGACTGAGTCAATGGGGAAAATAACAACATCTCTGTCTTCTCCCTCCCTAGGCTGACTGCCAACTAAAAAAAAAGAGAAACGACAGAGACAGAAAGAGAGAGAGAGAGAGAGAGAGAGAGAGAGAGAGAGAGAGAGAGAGAGAGAGAGAGAGAGAGAGAGAGAGAGAGAAAGAGAGAGTGAGACAAAAGAGATAGAGAGAAAGATGGAGTGAGTCTGCCAACCAGAAGCTTCTGGAAAGTGCTCACCACCCCTTCCTCCCCTCTCTTCCTCCTCTTCCTCCTCCTCTCTTTCCATTGGGTTGGGCTCCATGCCATCTTTGTGTATACGAATGAACAGAGGAGAGCAGTGCCCCTTTGCTAGCTTCGTGAAGTTCTATCATGAGGGATTCTCCCACTGAATGGTGAGCTGTTTTAAATAACTTTTACATGAAGCTGCAAAAGTTTTTGTTATATGTGTAAGAGTGTAACTATCTACTCCTGGTATTACAGAGTAGCCTGCCTAACAAAATATGCAATAATTAGTTCAACCCTACAATCTCAGATGGGGTATGGCAACTGCTTGGCATCCGACCGCAAGGTCCCGACAGAGGGTAATGTGTACGGCCCAGTACATCACTGGGGGACGAGCTCCCTGCCATCCAGGTTGATGGCATGCATGGTGGTGGTAATTAACTGGTAACATTTAGTTAACACTTTTCTCGGGCTGAATGTTTTTCGACTTCTCTTGCTCTTTTAGTATACTCTCTAGCGTTTAAAAGTGTATTAGCCCCTAAACGCATTAAGTTACATTTCATGTGAGAGGGCAGTTATGTCATATGTGTCACATCCAGGCCTGAGAAGACAGGCTGGCGTGTTTAGTTTTGTTTTGGTGTAGGGTTTTTTCTGTTCTAGGTGTTGTGTTTCTATGTTGGGGTAAATGGTTCCCAATTAGAGGCAGCTGAGTGTCGTTACCTCTAATTGGGAACCATACATATGTTTGTAGTTTTCATTAGGGGGTTTGTGGGTTATTGTTTGAGCATAGCTTTGTGTTTCACTCTATGTTATTGTTACAATCTTTGTTTCGGTCCAGTTACGTGTGATAAATAAATCATGTATACTGGATACCTCGCTGCGCCTTGGTCCGTCACTTCAGGAGATCGTGACAATATGAATATGAATAGGAAGGGGAGCGTGTTAACTCATAGCCAGCCTTTCCCATGGTTACAGCAGCAGGGCGCGTGGGTTTAGGGTCGGGAAATGTTTTGTGGAAGAACAGACGACGGGAATAAAGAAAAAACAATCCATGTATAATTATTGTTCAATTTATATCTATAGGCTGCATTGAGGTTTTTTTTTCTTTAATTATTTTTAGGCTCTCTGGCCTTAGGATCTAAAGTTTAAGAAGATAAACTACCACTATTTGGGAACGGCAGAAAAAGTTACGGTCGATCCATTGGGGGAGGACGATGTCGAGTTTAATTCAATAAGAGAAAATCTGTGAAATGGAGAGTTTAAAAAAAAAAAAAAAAAAAGAGTAATGTTTGGGAAAGATTTGGGGAAGTGGTAAAAGAGGATGATAGCGATGATTGTGACTGGTTGAATCAACGTTGTTTCAATGTCATTTCAATTAAAATACGTTTAACCAACACCCAGTAGGCGGTTGAATTGACATCTGCGCTCAGTGGGGAAACAATATACAAATTAGACAGTCACAAGACCAGGGACTTCAAATAGGCAGGCCTATGGCACGTCAAGGGAACTGTAGCCTGTAAAACCTCACCAATGTCAAGTTGATTAAAGCAGCATTCATTCTATAATTAATGACATTATTGTGGTGAGCAAGGGTTTATTTAGTCTTCTAGGGCAACATATGACAGAAGAGAAGCTGCATGTCTCTATAGACAAGTTGACTAACAAATAAAACCAAAATACCAGAAATGAAAAGCAAAAAACTGCTTTTCCGTTCCGCCCTCTCTGACCGTTCCGCGCATTTTCTATACTGACAAAAATATAAAACGCAACGTGTAAAGTGTTGGTCCCATGTTTCATGAGCTGAAATAAAACATCCCCGAAATGTTCCATATGCACAAAAAGCTAATCTGCGTTCTCGTCGTCCTCGCCAGGGTCTTGACCTGACTGCAGGTCGGCGTCGTAACCGACTTCAGTGGGAAAATACTCACCTTCGATGGCCACTGGCACACTGGAGAAGTGTGTTCTTCACAGATGAATCTTTGTGTTCAACTGTACTGGACAGATGGCAGACAGAGTGTATGGCGTTGTGTGGGCAAGTGGTTTGCTGATGTCAACGTTGTGAACAGAGTGCCCCATGGTGACAGTGGGGTTATGGTATGGGCAAGCAGGCATAAGCTATGGACAACGAACGCAATTGCATTTTATCAACGCCAATTTGAATGCACATAGATACCGTGACAAGATCCTGAGGCCCCATTGTCGTGCCATTCATCCACCGCAATGACCTCATGTTTCAGCATGATAATGCACGGCCCAATGTCGCAAGAATCTGTACACAATTCCTGGAAGTAGAAAATGTCCCAGTTCTTCCATGGCCTGCATACTGACCAGACATGTCACCCGTTAAGCATGTTTGGGATGCTCTGGATCAATGTGTACTACAGCGTGTTCCAGTTCCCGCTAATATCCAGCAACTTGGCACACCCATTGAAATCAAATAAAATGTTATTTGTCACAGTGAAATGCTGAATACAATAGGTGTAGACCTTACAGTGAAATGCTGAATACAACAGGTGTAGACCTTACAGTGAAATGCTGAATACAACAGGTGTAGACCTTACAGTGAAATGCAGAATACAACAGGTGTAGACCTTACAGTGAAATGCCGAATACAACAGGAGTAGACCTTACAGTGAAATGCTGAATACAACAGGTGTAGACCTTACAGTGAAATGCTGAATACAACCGGTGTAGACCTTACAGTGAAATGCTGAATACAACCGGTGTAGACCTTACAGTGAAATGCCGAATACAACAGGTGTAGACCTTACAGTGAAATGCTGAACACAACAGGTGTACTAGACCTTACAGTGACATGCTTACAAGCCCTTAACCAACAATGCAGTTTTAAGAAAAATAAGTGTTAAGAAAGTATTAACTAAAAGAAACGGAAGTAAAAAATTAAGAAATTAAAGAAAAAAGAAGAAAAATAACAAGTAATTAAAGAGCAGCAGTAAAATAACAATAGAGGGACTATATACAGGGGGTACCAGTACAGAGTCAATGTGCGGGAGCACAGGTTAGTTGAGGTAAAATGTACATGTAGGTAGAGGTAAAGTGACTATGCATGGAGACAATGCAAATAGTCTGGGTAGCCAACAGCCATTAGCTGTTCAGCAGTCTTATGGCTTGGGGGTAGAAGCTGTTAAGGAGCCTTTTGGTCCTAGACTTCGCGCTCAAGTACCGCTTGCCGTGCGGTAGCAGAGAGAACAGTCTATGACTAGGGTGGCTGGAGTCTTTGACAATTTTTAGGGCCTTCCTCTGACACCGCCTAGTATAGAGGTCCTGGATGGCAGGAAGCTTGGCCCCGGGGATGTATGGAGGCCGAGCAGTTGCCATACCAGGCGGTGATGGAACCAGTCAGGATGCTCTCAATGGTGCAGCTGTAGAACTTTTTGAGGATCTGAGGACCCATGCCAAATCTTTTCAGTCTCCTGAGGGGGAATAGGTTTTGTCGTGCCCTCTTCACGACTGTCTTGGTGTGTATGGACCATGATAGTTGGTTGGTGATGTGGACACCAAGGAACTTGAAGCTCTCAACTTGCTCCACTACAGCCCCGTCGATGAGAATGGGGCCGTGCTCGGTCCTCTTTTTCCTGTAGTCCACGATCATCTCCTTTGTCTTGATCACATTGAGGGGGGGAGGTTGTTGTCCTTGCACCACACTGCCAGGTCTCTGACCTCCTCCCTTTAAGCTGTCTCATCGTTGTCGGTGATCAGGCCGACCACTGTTGTGTCGTCAGCAAACTTAATGATGGTGTTAGAGTCGTGCCTGACCATGCAGTCATGGGTGAACAAAGAGTACAGGAGGGGACTGAGCACACATCCCTGAGGGGCTCCCGCGTTGAGGATCAGCGTGGTGGATGTTGTTACCTACCCTTACCACCTGGGGGCGGCCTGTCAGGAAGTCCAGGATCCAGTTGCAGAGGGAGGTGTTTTAGTCCCAGGGTCCTTATAAGTCTCTGCTAGGTAAAGCCCCGCCTTATCTCACTGGTCACCATAGCAGCACCCACCCGTAGCACGCGCTCCAGCAGGTATATTTCACTCGTCATCCCCAAAGCCAACACTTACTTTGGCCGCCTTTCCTTCCAGTTCTCTGCTGAAGCTGGAGTCTTATATCTCCCTCTCTAACTTTAAGCATCAGCTGTCAGAGCAGCTTACCGATCCCTGTACCTGTACACAGCCAATCTGTAAATAGCACACCCAACTACCAAATATTATTACTTACCCTCTTGCTCTTTTGCACCCCAGTATCTCTACACATCCTCATCTGCACATCTATCACTCCAGTGTTAATGCTAAATTGTAATTGTAATTATTTCGCCTCTATGGCCTATTTATTGCCTTACATCCCTACTCTTCTACATTTGCACACACTGTACATAGATTTTTCTATTTGTGTTACTGAATGCATGTGTAACTCTGTGTTGTTGTTTTTGTCACACTGCTGTGCTTTATTCTTGGCCAGGTCGCAGTTGTAAATGAGAACTTGTTCTCAACTGGCCTACCTGTATTATGACATCAGATAGAACTACCTGGTTAAATAAAGGGGAAATAAACAGTATTATGACATCAGATAGAACTACCTGGTTAAATAAAGGGGAAATAAACAGTATTATGACATCAGATAGAACTACCTGGTTAAATAAAGGTGAAATAAAAAATGTATAAATATAGTGATGAGCTTTGAGAACACTATGGTGTTGAACGCTGAGCTGCAGTCAATGAACAGCATTCTCACATAGGTGTTCCTTTTGTCCAGGTGGGAATAGGCAGAGTGGAGTGCAGTAGAGATTGCATCATCTGTGGATCTGTTGTTGCGGTATGTAAATTGGAGTGGGTCTAGGGTTTCTGGGATAATAGTGTTGATGAGAGCCATGACCAGCCTTTCAAAGCACTTCATGGCTACGGACGTGAGTGCTACGGGGCGACAGTCATTTAGGCAGGTTACCGTGGTGTTCTTGGGCACAGGGACTACGGGGGTCTGCTTGAAACATGTTGGTATTACAAACTCGGTCAGGGACTAATTGAAATGTTGCCCCTTGTGAACGTTGCCCCGTTTAAAGGTCTTACTCACATTGGCTACGGAGAGCGTGATCACACAATCGTCCGGAACAGCTGATGCTCTCATGCATGCTTCAGTGTTGCTTGCCTTGAAGCGAGCATAGAAGTTATTTACCTCGTCTGGTAGGCTGGTGGGACATCCTTTTCACAGGCCACAATCAACAGCCTGATCAACTCAATGCGAAGGAGATTCTGATCCACGTCCCTACCTTTTTTATGGTATCTGTGACCAACAGATGAATATCTGTATTCCCAGTCCTGTGAAATCCATAGATTAGGACCTAATGAATTGATCTCATCTGACTTATTTCCTTCTATGAACTGTAACTCAGTAGACGCTTTAAAATTGTTCCATTTATTTATTTTTTGTTCAGTGTAGATTTGCGGGATAGAGGTTTGGGCCCTTCGATTTTCACTTCATCACATTGCGGGTAAACAAACAGCCGACGAGTGCACCCCTAGACCCTATATTGGATGTCCTCTTCTTTATTACAATATTACGCTAGCGTACCTCTTCAGTCAATATTATACTTACTTACCTCTTCAGTCAGTCTATTCTTTACATTAATTTACAGCTACTTTTTTAGTGCACTTTGAAGTTGTGTGCCTCCATCCTCAACTCTTTTAATTGTTGTACCTTGATTTAAAAACGTACTGAATTCCGTTATCTGATCATTCTAAAAGTAGGCTATAAATTTGACATGGTAGACAATGGCTACAGACTGACTGATGGCTACAGACTGACTGATGGCCACAGACTGACTGATGGCTACAGACTGACTGATGGCTACAGACTGACTGACTGATGTTTTGCGGGTACTATTTAATTAAGCTGCCAGTTGAGGACTTGTGAGGCGTCTGTTTCTCAAACTAGACACTCTAATGTACTTGTCCTCTTGCTCAGTTGTGCACCAGGGCCTCCCACTCCTCTTTCTATTCTGGTTAGAGCCAGTTCGCGCTGTTCTGTGAAGGGAGTAGTACACATCGTTGTACGAGATCTACAGTTTCTTGGCAATTTATCGCATGGAATAGCCTTCATTTCTCAGAACAAGAATAGACTGAGAAGTTTCAGAAGAAAGGTCTTTGTTTCTGGCCATTTTGAGCCTTTAATCGAACCCACAAATGCTGATGCTCCAGATACTCAACTAGTCTAAAGAAGGCCAGTTTAATTGCTTCTGTAATTAGCACAACAGTTTTCAGCTGTGCCAACATAATTGCAAAAGAGTTTTCTAATGATCAATTAGCCTTTTAAAATGATCAACTTGGATTAGCTAACACAACGTGCTTTTGGAACACGAGTGATGTTTGCTGATAATGGGCCTCCGTACGCCTATGTAGATATTCCATTGAAACTATCTGCCGTTTCCAGCTACAATAGTCATATACAACATCAACAATGTCTACACTGTATTTCTGATCAATTTGATGTTATTTTAATGGACAATAAAAGTTGCTTTTCTTTCAAAAACAAAGGACATTTATAAGTTACCTCAAACCTTTTGAACGGTAATGTAAGTCTATCTAATGAATGAATGTGAACTTCAGCCTCAATCATTTCGGGATTCTGTTTCTGCTTTTACATTGGTGTTGTTTTGGCTTTTCATTAAATATAATTTCAGACTGACGCTGAATATGGATTTGTTGCATCAGATGGCATTATAATTAGTTTATCTACCTGTTTGTTCACTCTCTCTCTCACACACACACACACACACACACACACACACACACACACACACACACACACACACACACACACAGAGAGAGAAAGAGAGAGATTAGTGTGGAAGCACTGGGTCTGCATTAGCCGCCGCCGTAGCAAAAGATAGGGAGTTAGGGGGTGTTAACAGAGAAGAAGCAGACCTAACACACACACACACACACACTCAACACTCCATACGTCTTTTAGTACACATTTTGGCCAGTTTGCAGTAGGCCTTCATTACAGGTCTTATGAATGGTAACCCGGAATACAATCCACCAGCTCATTCGCTCATCGTTTTTTTATTTTTATAAAATGACTTGTTTGACTTAAACACTTTTTTGGTCTTTGGGGAGCAAAGGTCATTAATAAGCTTCGACCAGGTGCGGTTCTGTGCAGTTCTGTCTCCGCTCTTTTTTTAAGGATGTTCTTGCTTCTCTTAGTTCTGCCTCCACAACCTTCTGCAGCTGTACCCCTGCCAAATACAAACAGTACTGTCAGTCAGTGGACTGGACAGAGTCTAATAGCCATTATTACTGCAGATATTGCATGACTTTGCCTCAGAAAGGAACTGATAATTACCACATTACACCAGTATAGCGTGGGTTAAGTGAACACACGGCATAGCTAAGCCAACTCTCCTCTAACACAAATCATTCAACATGTAGCTTACACAGGCTCTAACAAACATACATATGTGAATGAAACACACACACACACACAGAGAAAGAAAGAGAAAGCAGAAGAGTCAGCCCACTGACACCCCTATCAGACCACAGCAAAATCACACTCTACTTGAACAGAGCAATACTCAATCATGAGGCATCAAAGCCAAAGGAACTGAGTAATAGTAAGAAATTATATACAGTTGAAGTCAGAAGTTTCCATACACCTCAGCCAAATACATTTCAATTCAGTTTTTCACAAATCCTGACATTTAATCCTAGTAAAAATGCCCTGTCTTAGGTCAGTTGGGATCACCACTTTATTTTAAGAATGTGAAATGTCAGAATAATAGTAGAGAGAATGATTTCATTCAGCTTTTATTTCTTTCATCACATTCCCAGTGGGTCAGAAGTTTACATACACTCAATTAGTATTTGGTAGCATTGCCTTTAAATTGTTTAACTTGGGTCAAACGTTTCAGGTAGCCTTCCACAAGCTTCCCACAATAAGTCGGGTGAATTTTGGCCCATTCCTCCTGACAGAGCTGGTGTAACTGAGTCAGGTTTGTAGGCCTCCTCGCTCGCACACACTTTTTCAGTTATGCCCACAAATGTTCTATAGGATTGAGGTCAGGGCTTTGTGATGGCCACTCCAATACCTTAACTTTGCTGTCCTTAAGACATTTTGACATTTTGGAAGTATGCTTGGGGTCATTGTCCATTTGGAAGACCCATTTGCAACCAAGCTTTAACCTCTTAGCGCGCCGATCCCTTTAGCGGGATCGTTTTCAGAGCAAACATAACGCGCCAAATTCAAAATACATATTCGTAATACATATTCGTAATATTTAACTTCGATATACAAGTGTTGCATAGTGTTGCATAGCCATCAAAAGCTCTGCTTCTTGGCAATATCACTGCGTTGTCAGATTTTAAAAAGGCTTTACGGCGAAATCACTACATTTGATTGTTTGAGGCTAGTACCTCACATATTTTCCACATTAGCATAAATTCATATCCAGCTCGGTTCTCAAAATATCCATATCACAGCTAATATAAATCGCTTACCTTTCAAATAACTTCTTCTGAGGTCTTCCCAAGTGTCCAAACAAGATAATCCATGGTTCTTTTGTTAGAAAAAGTAAATAATTATATCCATAAATATCCGTTGTTTTTGGCACGTTACGCTCAGCTACTCCACCAAGCATTGTCAGTCTACTCGCCCGCTTTACAGTGAAGGGATCGCGTTCAAATTATACCTCTCATCTTTTCACAAACAAATCAAATATCATTAATAATGCATCCTTATGTATTCTTTTTATGAATAATAGCGATCATATTTTACAAGAACGGTAAGTGAAACGTTAAAAGACTAAAAGAAAGTTGGTCGCGCTGCGCGTTCACGCTCGTGAACGCACGCCTGTTTACCTTTTTCCCTACCCGTAGTAATTCTCTCTCTCTAAGGATCTGGTCAGAGCTTTTTCCTCCATACCCTTTCCAGAGACTGTTGACATCTAGTGGAAGCCATAAGTACTGCAACCTCGGTCCTATTCCCCATAGAAAAATATTACATGGGCTTCAAAATGAGAGGAGAGCCAAAGAAAAATAAATTCCGGACAGAAATTTCTCTGGTTTTTGCCTGCTAAATCTGTTCTGGAATAGCCACAGACTATATCTTAATGGTTTTATAAACTTCAGAGTGTTTCCTATCCAATAGTACTAAATATGTAAATATCCTAGTTTCTGGCCATGAGTGGTAGGCATTTAACTTTGGGCACGTCAGACAGGCGAAAATTCGGAAAATGGGACCCTAGCTGGAAGAGGTTAACTTCTTGACTGATGTCTTGAGATGTTGCTTCAATACAGTGGGGAAAAAAAGTATTTAGTCAGCCACCAATTGTGCAAGTTCTGTCACTTAAAAAGATGAGAGAGGCCTGTAATTTTCATCATAGGTACACTTCAACTATGACAGACAAAATGAGGAAAGAAAATCCAGAAAATCACATTGTAGGATTTTTTATGAATTTATTTGCAAATTATGGTGGAAAATAAGTATTTGGTCACATACAAACAAGCAAGATTTCTGGCTCTCACAGACCTGTAACTTCTTCTTTAAGAGGCTCCTCTGTCCTCCACTCATTACCTGTATTAATGGCACCTGTTTGAACTTGTTATCAGTATAAAAGACACCTGTCCACAACCTCAAACAGTCACACTCCAAACTCCACTATGGCCAAGACCAAAGAGCTGTCAAAGGACACCACACATGCTTCACAGTAGGTATGGTGTTCTTTGGATGCAACTCAGCATTCTTTGTCCTCCAAACACGACGAGTTGAGTTTTTACTAAAAAGTTCTTTTTTGGTTTCATCTGACCATATGACATTCTCCCAATCCTCATCTGGATCATCCAAATGCTCTCTAGCAAACTTCAGACGGGCCTGAACATGTACTGGCTTAAGCAGGGGGACACGTCTGGCACTGCAGGATTTGAGTCCTGGCGCGAGTGTGTTACTGATGGTAGGCTTTGTTACTTTGGTCCCAGCTCTCTGCAGGTCATTCACTAGGTCCCCCCTGCGGTGGTTCTGGGATTTTTGCTCACCGTTCTTGTGATCATTTTGACCCCACGGGTGAGATCTTGCGTGGAGCCCCAGATCGAGGAAGATTATCAGTGGTCTTGTATGTCTTCCATTTCCTAATAATTGCTCCCACAGTTGATTTCTTCAAACCAAGCTGCTTACCTATTGCAGATTCAGTCTTCCCAACCTGGTGCAGGTCTACAATTTTGTTTCTGGTGTCCTTTGACAGCTCTTTGGTCTTAGCCATAGTGGAGTTTGGAGTGTGACTGTTTGAGGTTGTGGACAGGTGTCTTTTATACTGATAACAAGTTCAAACAGGTGCCATTAATACAGGTAACGAGTGGAGGACAGAGGAGCCCCTTAAAGAAGAAGTTACAGGTCTGTGAGAGCCAGAAATCTTGCTTGTTTGTATGTGACCAAATACTTATTTTCCACCATAATTTGCAAATAAATAAATTAAAAATCATACAATTTGATTTTCTGGATTTCTTTTTCTCATTTCGTCTGTCATAGTTGAAGTGTACCTATGATAAATTACAGGCCTCTCTCATCTTTTTAAGTTGGAGAACTTGCACAATTGGTGGCTGACTAAATACTTTTTTTGCCCCACTGTATGTTCTGCTCACAAGTGGCAAAATAGACTATGTGGCATTCTGAGAGATGCGCTTGGTGTCCTCTGTCTCTTCTCAGCATAAGATCATTCCTTGTATGTTCATAAACTACTTCCCATTGGCCCTATGGTTATTTCAGTTCTTGATTGGTGTCCTCTGTCTCTTGACAACTGTCTAAGTTATCTTGCATGCTTGTTTTAGCACTTAAGCCTCAGCCAATATTAGAAATGCAATCTAAGTTATCACATAGTACATTAATTAAATTAATTAATGTGTCTTAGCCATGTTTTTACTACCACAAACACAATTCCTTCCTGAGCGGTATGACGGCTGCATAGTCCCATGGTGTTTATACTTGCGTACTATTGTTTGTACAGATGAATGTGGTACCTTCAGGCATTTGGAAATTGCTCCCAAGGATGAAGCAGACTTGTGGAGGTCTACAATCTTTTTTTCTGAGGTCTTGGCTGATTTCTTTTGATTTTCCCATGATGTCAAGCAAAGAGACACTGAGTTTGAAGGTAGGCTTTGAAATACATCCACAGGTACACCTCCAACTGACTCAAATTATGTAAATTAGTCTATCAGAAGCTTCTAAAGCCATGACATAATTTTCTGGAATTTTCCAAGCTGTTTAAAGGCACAGTCAACTTAGTGTATGTAAACTTCTGACCCACTGGAATTGTGATACAGTGAATTATACGTGAAATAATCTGTCTGTAAACAATTGTTGGAAAAATTACTTGTGTCACGCACAAAGTAGATGTCCTAACCGACTTGCCAAAACTATAGTTTGTTAACAAGAAATTTGTGGAGTGGTTGAAAAAACTATTTTTAATGACTCCAACCTAAGCGTATGTAAACTTCTGACTTCAACTGTAGATACAAGGAATGTCGTTTGGAAACCTACCAAAAAACAATTAGGCAACAACAAATTCAATCCCTTCAAGACAACTTCCTGGACAAAATGTTCCACTGTAATAGTGAAGGTGTAAACTTGGCAGTAGAAAACCTAAACAGTATATTTGATCTCTCAGCTTCCCTATCAAATCTAAAAATCTAAAATAGAAAACTGAAGAAAATGAACAACAATGACAAATGGTTTGATGAAGAATGCAAAAATCTAAGAAAGAAATTGAGAAACATGTCCAACCTAAAATATGGAGACCCGGAAAACCTGAGTCTACGCCTTCACTATGGTGAATCACTAAAACAATACAGAAATACACTACGGAAAAAAAAGGAACAGCATGACAGAAATCAGCTCAATGTAATTGAAGAATCCATAGACTCTAACCACTTCTGGGAAAATTGGAAAACACTAAACAAACAGCACAAATTATTATCTATCCAAAACATAGATTTATGGGTAAATCACTTCTCCAATCTTTTTGGCTCTATAACCAAGAACAAACAGCAAAAACATATACATGATCAATTACAAATCTTAGAATCAGCTATTAAAGACTACCAGAACCCACTGGATTCTCCAATTACCTTGAATGAACTGCAGGACCAAATACAAACCCACCAACCGAAAAAGGCCTGTGGTGGTGTTGATGGTATCCTCAATGAAATGATCAAATATACAGACAACAAATTCCAATTGGCTATACTAAAACTCTTTAACATCATCCTTAGCTCTGGCATCTTCCCCAATATGTGGAACCAAGGACAGATCACCCCAATCCACAAAAGGTGAGGAGAAAAATATGACCCCAAAAACAACCGTGGGATATGCGTCAACAGCAACCTTGGGAAAATCATCTGCATTATCATTAACAGCAGACTGGTACATTTACTCAGTGAACACAATGTACTGAGCAAATGTCAAATTGGCTTTTACCAAATTATCGTGCGACAGACCTTGTATTCACCCTGCACACCCTAATTGACAAACAAAACAAAGTATTCTCATGCTTTGTTGATTTCCAAAAAGCCTTTGACTAAATTTGGCATGAGGGTCTGTTATATACATTTATGGAAAGTGGTGTTGGGGGAAAAACATACGACATGATAAAATCCATGTACACAAACAACAAGTGTGCAGTTAAAATAGGCAAACGCACACATTTCTTCCCACAGTGCCATGAAGTCAAATGTCTACTGTTTGCTGATGATCTGGTACTTCTGTCCCCAACCAAGGAGGGCCTACAGCAGCACCTAGATCTTCTGCACAGATTCTGCCAGACCTGGGCCCTGACAGTAAGATACAGACCTGGGCCCTGACAGTAAGATACAGACCTGGGCCCTGACAGTAAGATACAGACCTGGGCCCTGATAGTAAGATACAGACCTGGGCCCTGACAGTAAGATACAGACCTGGGCCCTGACAGTAAACCTCAGTAAGACCAAAATAATGGTGTTCCAAAAAAGGTCCAGTCGCCAGGACCACAAATACAAATTCCATCTAGACACCGTTGCCCTAGAGCACACAAAAAAACGATACATACCTCGGCCTAAACATCAGCGCCACAGGTGACTTCCACAAAGCTGTGAACGATCTGAGAGACAAGGCAAGCAGGGCCTTCTCTGCCATCAAAAGGAACATAAAATTCGACATCCCAATTAGGATCTGGCAAAAAATACTTGAATCAGTTATAGAACCCATTGCCCTTTATGGTTGTGAGGTCTGGGGTCCGCTCACCAACCAAGAATTCACAAAATGGGACAAACACCCAATTGAGACTCTGCATGCAGAATTCTGAAAATATATCCTCTGTGTACAACGTAAAACACCAAATAATGTATGCAGAGCAGAATTAGGCCGATACCCGCTAATTATCAAAATCCAGAAAAGAGAAGTTAAATTCTACAACCACCTAAAAAGGAAGTGATTCCCAAACCACCCATAACAAAGCCATCACCTACAGAGAGATGAACCTGGAGAAGAGTCCCCTAAGCAAGCTGGTCCTGGGGCTCTGTTCACAGACCCCACAGAGCCCCAGGACAGCAACACAATTAGACCCAACCAAATCATGAGAAAACAAAAAGATAATTACTTTACACATGGGAAAGAATTAACAAAAAAAAACAGCAAACTAGAATGCTATTTGGCCCTAAACAGAGAGTACACAGTGGCAGAATACCTGACCACTGTGACTGACCCAAACTTAAGGAAAGCTTTGACTATGTACAGACAGCATAGCATAGCCTTGCATAGCCTTGCTATTGAGAAAGGCCGCCGTAGGCATACCTGGCTCTCAAGAGAAGACAGGCTATGTGCACACTGCCCACAAAATGTGGTGGAAACTGAGCTGCACTTCCTAACCTCCTGCCCAATGTATGACCATATTAGAGACACATATTTCCCTCAGATTACACAGATCCACAAAGAATTCGAAAACAAACCAGATTTTGATAAACTCCCATATCTACTGGGTGAAATACCACAGTGTGCCATCACAGCAGCAAGATATGTGACCTGTCGCCACAAGAAAAGGGCAACCAGTGAAGAACAAACACCATTGTAAATACAACCCATATTTATGTTTATTTATTTTCCCTTTTGTACTTTAACCATTTGTACATCGTTACAACACTGTATATACACATAATATGACATTTGTAATGTCTTTATTCTTTTTGGAACTTCTGTGAGTGTAATGTTTACTGTTAATTTTTATTGTTTATTTAACTTTTGTATAATGATCTACATCAATTGCTTTGGTAATGTTAACATATGTTTCCCATGCCAATAAAGCCCCTTAAATTGAAATTAAAATGTAATTGAAAGAGAAAGAGAGGAGGTGGGGTGAACACTGTACATTTACAATTATGCTGTCTGGTTTGCTTAATATACGCAATTTTTAATTATTTATATTTGCACTTTTACTTAAGTATATTTAAAACCAAATACTTTTACTCAAGTAGTATTTTACTGGGTGACTTTCACTTGAGAGAATGTTCTATTAAAAGGTACCTTTACTTTTACTCAAGTAGGATAGTTGGGTACTTTTACCACAGCTGCTGCTATGCACGTGTGGCATATCAGTCAAAGTGAAAGGTGAAGTGAGGACGCATGTCCCTCCTTGGGAAATAGAATAAGCCTTGATGTGTGCTTCCATCTAGTGGTCAATGATAATCAGTCAGTTTGAGAGAAAACATATGATCATTTTAACTTTTATGCAAAAAATATCAATATGTCCCATGTGTTAGTCAGTTAGACGGTGAAATTGATCAATCAATCAATCACATTTATTTATAAAGCCCCCCTTACATCAGCTGATGTCACAGAGTGCTGTACAGAAACCCAGACCTAAAAACCCCAAACAGCAAGCAATGCAGGGGTAAAAGCACGGTGGCTAGGAAAAACTCCCTAGAAAGGTCAAAACCTAGGAAGAAACCTAGAGAGGAACCAGGCTGTGAGAGGTGGCCAGTCCTCTTCTGGCTGTGCCGGGTGGAGATGATAACAGAACCTGGACAAGATGTTCAAACGTTCATAGATGACCAGCAGGGTCAAATAATAATAAAATTAAGGGTGGCCTAACATTACATTACATAAACCAATGGATGGTTTAGGACTTGGTCTTCAATAATGAGTTTGTGAGCCAACTATTGTATTTGAAACGGCCGTTGAATTCAACAAGATGTGCCAAATATCAAGCCTCTTCACTATTGGAGGAATCAATGAACTCCGCGGGTGTGGCTTGAACAGGCGGCTTTCTGATATCATCCTATGAAATAGAAAGTAGGACACTTTGAGGAAATAAGACGGGTCCAACGACGGACCTTTTTACTGAAAACATTTTGCACAACCGTTCGCTCAAAATGTCGAAATCGTCAGTAATGAAAATAAAAAGCGTGAACGCAGTGAAGGTAAGCACGTGCACATGTTGTTAATAAAATGTTAGGCGTTAATTGGGGGTAAATCTTTTTATTTTACATCATATGTTCCCCTCTGAACTTTGCGCAAATGGTTTCATAAGAGCACCGAGGTTACAACTGTTTTTCCTGCGACGTGGCCTGCAAACAAAGCTAAAGTGTTTAATGTTGATCTGTTACGCACAATTTGTTCGTTGGAATTGTGAAAATCCTAGTCATGCTTCCAGACAAAAAGCGAAAGCAAAAAACCCAATCTGTCTGAACGGTGTCACTGGGGCGCGTTCAGCAGGATTGACCTGTTTGGAACGGTATAAATAGTTCACGTAGACCTGATCTGTAGAATACGGACTCACATTGTCTCGATTCATGGCATTTCTATATGCAACGTTTGTTAACTGAACATGGCCCAGTGTTTTTTTTTCATTACGTTAACAGTTTACCGTTTTTAAGAACCGAACGTAACGAAACGGAGGGATCTACCTTAATTTGTTCAATAGAAATTCTCGTTTGCGTTTTCCGTTTGGCGTAAACGGTTTGTGGCAAAACAGAATGATTACACTCTAGGTTTACGAGGTTGAGTGGGCGTTCCAGGTATAAACCATGCTTTACAGCAGACTGGAACACACCTTTGTATAGTTGTGTGTGTGTGTGTGAAGGCTAATTTACAACAGATTACACAATTATTACACAATTAATCCTAGTTTAACATTGATCCTGCTTGTGAGTTTAAGATGTTTTATAGTAAAAGTTTAGTAAACCTATTTCCAAATGTTGCACCACTTACACACATCTTGTTTTCATCCCTTTGCCTTAGGTGGAGAACTTCCACCAGTCTCTCTATCAACAGGTTAGTCTCACTGTGTTAAAAACAGACGTGTGCAATTTTCATTACCATTTGAAATAGAAAGGGGCGTGCTTTTCCTGGGCGAATGGTGTGGTTAGTGCTTACCAAGTTCTGTTTCTTTAGGCAGATGATCTGTTTTCCAACTACATCCCATTGAAGATCTCTCAGCTGGACAACCTGCTGAAGGTACGCCTCGTTGATTAGTTCATGTGTCACTGTCTGTTCCTACATTGTGAAATTGACCTTCCTTTCATCCTTCATATCTTCCCTCCACCCTCTCCCTCCCTTCCTCATCTCTCTCTCCCTCCCTTCCTCTCCTCATCTCTCCCTCCCTTCCTCTCCTCATCTCTCCCTCCCTTCCTCTCTCTCTCTCTCTCTCTCTCTCCCTCCCTTCCTCTCTCTCTCTCCCTCCCTTCCTCTCTCTCTCTCCCTCCCTTCCTCTCTCTCTCTCCCTCCCTTCCTCTCCTCATCTCTCCCTCCCTTCCTCTCATCTCTCTCCCTCCCTTCCTCTCATCTCCCTTCCTCTCATCTCTCTCCCTCCCTTCCTCTCCTCATCTCTCCCTCCCTTCCTCTCCTCATCTCTCCCTCCCTTCCTCTCATCTCTTTCCCTCCCTTCCTCTCATCTCTCTCCCTCCCTTCCTCTCATCTCTCCCTCCCTTCCTCTCCTCATCTCTCCCTCCCTTCCTCTCATCTCTCTCCCTCCCTTCCTCTCATCTCTCTCCCTCCCTTCCTCTCATCTCTCTCCCTCCCTTCCTCTCCTCATCTCTCCCTCCCTTCCTCTCATCTCTCCCTCCTTCATCTCTCTCTCTCCCTCCCTCCACCTCCCTTCCTCTCATCTCTCTCTCCCTCCCTCCACCTCCCTTCCTCTCATCTATCTCTCCCCCCTTCCCTGTCTCTTCCAGGAGGATGATCTCAACATCTCAGACCTGTCCACTTTCCAAGCCCCTCTGGACATCCCCATACCAGACCCCCCCACTGCGGAGGATGAGGTGACTGACTGTCATGCTCTTCTAACCAGATACATGGTTGCATCCTAAATGGCACCCTATTCACTATTTAGTGTACTACTATGGGTCCTGGTCAAAGGTAGTGCACTATATAGGTAGTAGGGAATACTGACCATATAGATCAACAGGATTTAATAACTTGACTTAAACCTCTTGGCTCCCTTGGGAGGATGGCTCTCCACCTTACTCTCGTATGTGCCAGAGGAGATCTCTGCTTTACTCAGTTCCTGTAGAGTGGGGCATCTCCAGTTGGTTTTTGGCTACAGACTGACTGATGGCTACAGACTGACTGACTGACTGATGGCTACAGACTGACTGACTGACTGACTGATGGCTACAGACTGACTGACTGACTGACTGATGGTTACAGACTGACTGACTGATGGCTACAGACTGACTGACTGACTGATGGCTACAGACTGACTGACTGATGGCTACAGACTGACTGATGGCTACAGACTGACTGACTGACTGACTGACTGACTGACTGATGGCTACAGACTGGCTACAGACTGACTGACTGACGGCTACAGACTGACTGACTGACTGATGGCTACTGACTGACTGATGGCTACAGACTGACTGACTGACTGATGGCTACAGACTGACTGACTGACTGATGGCTACAGACTGACTGACTGACTGATGGCTACAGACTGACTGACTGACTGACTGACTGATGGCTACTGACTGACTGACTGATGGCTACAGACTGACTGACTGACTGATGGCTACAGACTGACTGACTGACTGATGGCTACAGACTGACTGACTGACTGATGGCTACAGACTGACTGATGGCTACAGACTGACTGACTGACTGATGGCTAAAGACTGACTGACTGATGGCTACAGACTGACTGACTGACTGACTGATGGCTACAGACTGACTGACTGACTGACTACAGACTGACTGACTGATGGCTACAGACTGACTGACTGATGGCTACAGACTGGCTACAGACTGACTGACTGACGGCTACAGACTGACTGACTGACTGACTGATGGCTACAGACTGACTGACTGACTGATGGCTACTGACTGACTGACTGATGGCTACAGACTGACTGATGGCTACTGACTGACTGACTGATGGCTACAGACTGACTGACTGATGGCTACAGACTGACTGACTGACTGATGGCTGCAGATTGACTGACTGACTGACTGACTGATGGCTACAGACTGGCTACAGACTGACTGACTGACGGCTACAGACTGACTGACTGATGGCTACTGACTGACTGATGGCTACAGACTGACTGACTGATGGCTACAGACTGACTGACTGACTGACTGATGGCTACAGACTGACTGACTGACTGATGGCTACAGACTGACTGACTGACTGACTGATGGCTACAGACTGACTGACTGACTGATGGCTGCAGATTGACTGACTGACTGACTGACTGATGGCTACAGACTGGCTACAGACTGACTGACTGACGGCTACAGACTGACTGACTGATGGCTACTGACTGACTGATGGCTACAGACTGACTGACTGATGGCTACAGACTGACTGACTGATGGCTACAGACTGACTGACTGACTGACTGATGGCTACAGACTGACTGACTGACTGATGGCTACAGACTGACTGACTGACTGACTGATGGCTACAGACTGGCTACAGACTGACTGACTGACTGACGGCTACAGACTGACTGACACTGATGGCTACTGACTGACTGATGGCTACAGACTGACTGACTGACTGATGGCTACAGACTGACTGACTGATGGCTACAGACTGACTGACTGATGGCTACAGACTGACTGACTGACTGATGGCTACAGACTGACTGACTGACTGATGGCTACAGACTGACTGACTGATGGCTACAGACTGACTGACTGATGGCCACAGACTGACTGACTGATGGCCACAGACTGACTGACTGACTGATGGCTACAGACTGACTGACTGACGGCTACAGACTGACTGACTGACTGACTGATGGCTACAGACTGACTGACTGACGGCTACAGACTGACTGACTGACTGACTGATGGCTACTGACTGACTGATGGCTACTGACTGACTGATGGCTACTGACTGACTGATGGCTACAGACTGACTGACTGACTGATGGCTACAGACTGACTGACTGACTGATGGCTACAGACTGACTGACTGACTGACGGCTACAGACTGACTGACTGACTGACGGCTACAGATTGACTGACTGACTGACGGCTACAGATTGACTGACTGACTGACGGCTACAGACTGACTGACTGACTGATGGCTACAGACTGACTGACTGACTGATGGCTACAGACTGACTGACTGACTGACTGATGGCTACAGACTGACTGACTGACTGACAGGCGGCTGTAGGCACAGACTGACTGATTTTTCTCCCTCCAGGAAATGGAGACTGACAAGAATGATGAAAAGAAGAAGAAGAAGAAGAAAGGTGAGGGCCAGCGGTCAGAGTCATGGTTGTCATGGTTGTCAACTTGTGGCTGTTGTTCCCTAGCTTAAGACCAACCATTGAAAATGGGCTTTAAAAAAATCATTCCAAGTAGTGTGTTGAATCAGTTGGTGTTTTTCCTTTGTGTCTTTCAGCTCCAAGCTGTGGCTTCATCAAAGGGAATGAGAAGGTTGTGAAGCTGCTGGACCGAGTGAAACCCGAGATCCTAGCACTGAGGGAGACCACCATTACAGTAAGAATAACCAGAGATACTATCACTGAGGGAGACCATCATTACAGTAAGAATAACCAGAGATACTAACACTGAGGGAGACCATCATTACAGTAAGAATAACCAGAGATACTATCACTGAGGGAGACCACCATTACAGTAAGAATAACCAGAGATACTAACACTGAGGGAGACCATCATTACAGTAAGAATAACCAGAGATCCTATCACAGAGAGAGACTATCATTACAGTAAGAATACAATAGAAGCAACAGTGACATCTTGTGGTGAACTGAACGAGATGCAACAGTTGGTGAAGATGTACATGTTCTGCAGTCATGTTCCAACACGTTCTGTCGGTGTCGTCTTAGGTGTCCTGCTGGATTCAGCATCTCATCCCCAAAATAGAGGATGGGAACGACTTTGGCGTTGCAATCCAGGTAAATGGTCAACACGTGTTTTATCTTTAAAGTCAAGTGGTCAATCTTGAAAAAGGGAAAGCTGCTACAGATGGAACTTGATTCTCCCGATGCCTCATTTATAACCGTTGTGTAAATGTCACACTAAATATCCGAATGCGCAATTGTTGTTTTTAGAAAAACTTAGCGCCGACCTAAATAGGCTGGGTCTGCCCGCGAATTCTGAAACATTGTATAGGCTAGTAAAAAAAAAATGGAAGTTACAGTAGTAGCATACGCACTTTAGTGTAAAGAAATTAAACTGTCTATTCACCTGTTAAATTCGACTGTGTGTTATAAACTGTGCTGCCTATGGAATCGCATACAGCAACACTTGCATAGCCCATCTATTTACTAGGCCCAATTTAAATGCGATGCGCATGGTGATTTTGTTGTATGGCTACATTCGGGAATATGAACCCGTCACCGCTAGAAAAGGCGAGGAATTTATTCTGCAAATTTTTAAATAGGAATAAAATATTCCTATGACTTTTAGATTCCCCAGCTGGAATGCATAGATTGTCACACTTCTCACTAGCAAATGGATGTAATCGTGTTTTGAGCATGTCGTCATTTGCACATCCTTACCTGCCTGCTTGCAATATAATACTTACATTTTCTAGTGGATGAAGTTTGCAGGTAGGTAAGGACATTCTCACGCCATTGTTCATTTTTTTGGGTAAATAAAATAAAAAACTAAACTTTTGTAGGAAAACTGCTTCATGGATGTTTTTGGGGTAGATTTTGTAGGTACGCAGCGTTTATAACCAAGGCCCATGGTGTTTCATTAAAAAATATCGGCATTTCCCCTGTGCCATATCCAGGAGAAAATCTTGGAGAGAATAGCTGCGGTGAAGACAAAAGTGGACGGCTTCCACACTAACATTAACAAGTAGGACACATTTTTCATGCTTTCAAGGTCATCATACATTTTGACAAAATAAATATTATACATGTGACCATCACTATTGTTCCTTCAGGTACTTTTCAGAGCGGGGTGATGCAGTGGCTAAAGCCTCCAAGTCAACTCATGTGGTGAGAATTGGCATTTTGTAGACGCTACCAAATTCTGTCTTCAACTGTGACCGGACGTCTCAACGCATTCCCCTCCTGTTCTCTTCCTTCCTCATCCCTCTGTTTCTTCACCTCGTCCTTCTGGTTATCAGATGGACTACCGCTCTCTGGTCCATGAGAAGGACCAGGCTGTCTACTCTGACGTCAGAGTCATCCTCCTGGACATCCGGGGCTTCTATGTGAGTGACTGATTTCATCTCAAAGTGGCAAACTATTTCCTATATAGTGCACTACCTTTGACCAGGGCCCTATGGGCTCTGGACAAAAGTAGTGCACTATATAGTGAAAAAAAAGGGTACCATTTGGGAGAGGAAAGATACTATCATATACACTACTACTAGTCGATCAGCATTAATAAGTCAAAATCCTACTAGTTCACCTAATTTCAGTTTATGTGACTAAACAAGCAAGTCTAGTGTAGAGAATCATTGCACCATCTAAACCGCTGTGAAATATATTTTCCATAACCCAGAAAATATTGTATTTTCAGCGGTTTAAAGCTGGTATACAAAACCGTAAGTAAAAGACGTAAATAACTAAACTTATGAACAGGAAGCATAGAAATAGCGCGTATAGAACAGATATACACATTTCTTAGATCTGTCATCCTCATTGAAAGAAAGTCTAACTCACATTTCTATATGAATTTGGTCAGGTCACCCCCTAGAAAAAGGTACATATTGCAGCTTTTAATAGGTCAATCTATAAGTAAGCAAGTGAATGTCACTCATCAATGAACGTTGGTCAGATGTTTTTCAGACCTCAAAAGTAGACGCAATGTCACGATGAAACCATTTCCTACAACGTCGGTTGTGCAGAGCCTGCTATATGCCTCGACCTCAAATGAAAAGATAAAACACCAGTATACAAGACCACTCACTTCATCAGTTTGTGTGTGTGTGTGTGTGTGTGTGTTTGTGTGTGCTGCAGGTGGAACTGTACGACATCATCAGCAAGAACCTGGAAAAAGTGACCAATCCGAAAGGAGAAGAGAAGCCCTCAATGTACTGAGACGCATGACAGGAGGAGGAAGTAGCCTGGTCTCAGATTTTGCTGTACTGGTTTCTACTCTATTGCTGTCCTTGTCAAGCAACATGACAAAGATTTGGCATATTAGCACAAACAGACCGGTACCCAGGTGAGGTATGAGAGAATAGTGGGGTTGAATTCATTTCAACCATGTGATATTTTCCAAGTGTATACTACAATACCAATCAGTCCTGTTTGTATGTCAGCAACAAAAGCTGCTTATATTTGTACAATTAGCCTGTTGTTTTTTCATGCTAATAAAGTAATCTTAATATTGAACACTGAACCTAGACACTCGTGATTATTGCAAATCCGGAAACAACAGATGAATATTAAAGACTAGACACGCCATTAACAGGCGGTATATCACCTGCTGGGGTGTCGATGAACGGCGGTGATTTTAACATGTAGAATAGTCGTGGAAATAAGAAAATGTGCATGCGATGTTCTGTGGCGTGAAGAGATCGGACAGTCACCCACTGCGCACGGCCGAAGCTCACGATGCTCTGTCTTGTCCTTTTTAGGAGCTACAAATTAACACACTGGGGGAGTTGTTTATTTCCAAATCACTGATTTTATTTATAACCCCAAAAAATAGTAACGTTTCTCACCGCGAAAGTAGAAATGGTTCACGGTACACATGTCAAAGTTCCAACCAACTGTTGCTCTGTACACACATCAAGCCTTCATTAGGAAAAAGCTTTTGTTACAATTATTTTATCAAAAATAAAAAAAAAATATCAAACTGAGGAAAGTAAGTCTACATCCACAACATAAAACCACGTTTCAGCAAAATGCTATTTCTTCATACTTCAGGCCCTTCACCTCCAGGTATGAGCTAGAAAAGAGAAGGATACAACAGAATGAGTAGTGGCAATCGGCGTACGACTGCTGCGTGCGTCAAGCATTCAACAATCCTAGTAAAAAGGTAAGAAAGCCTTGTCTGAAATGGGAATATCCCTCTCCTTTTTCTGTAATGTAAGGCAGCTTGATATACAAGTACACACCCCCTGGATAGGATGGTAGTCTGTCGCGAGGCACTCCCATTAGACAAATAATCATCTATAGTATGTCATAATATGCTCACCATGGTGATGTTGTTGCCGTTGAGCAGTATCTGATCCAGTTTGGTGATCCTCCTTCCCTCTGGTGTGATTTCACTAAAACAGAGTCATCAAGAGGAAAGATTAAACACCTGTCCTACACCAGGTACCCTCTGTAGAGCTGTAAGAATTGGGACAGGTTGAAGCCGTATGGCAGTAGGCTACTGCTGTAGCTCAATCTCTACCTCCAATGGGTTTACTGGATTTATCAACATGCTGCATCAACTTATTTTTGTAACTTATTTTTGACACAAAGTTGCCGCTACCGTCTCTTATGACCGAAAATAACTTCCGACATCAGGACTGCCATTACTGGCAAAATCCTTTTTCTCCTTTCACGTCTCTGACGAGTCCGACACGAAGGATATACTGCTTTCTCGGGAACAGGCCCAGATCCCCGTGAAGAGGAGGCCCGAGAAAAAGGGGCCAAAGGGCGGGCTGCCGTCTGAGAATTGGTAGGCGATCGAATAAACCAGCAAACGTGCAATCTTTGCTATTCATTGACCACAGCTCAGCGTTTCACACCATAGAGCCCTCAAAGCTCATCAATAAGCTAAGGACCCTGGGACTAAACACCTCCCTCTGCAACAGGATCCTGCACTTCCTGACGGGCCGCCCCCAGGTGGTAAGGGTAGGTAACAACACATTTGCCACGCTGATCCTCAACACGGGGGCCCCTCAGGGGTGCGTGCTCAGTTACACTCATGACTGCACGGCCAGGCACAACTCCAACACCATCATTAAGTTTGCCGATGACAACAGTGGTAGGCCTGATCACCGACAACAACGAGACAGCCTATAGGGAGGAGGTCAGAGACCTGGCCGTGTGGTGCCAGGACAACAACCTCTCCCTCAACGTGACCAAGACGAAGGAGATGATTGTGGACTACAGGAAAAAGAGGACTGAGCACGCCTCCATTCTCATCGACGGGGCTGTAGTGGAGCAGGTTGAGAGCTTCAAGGTCCTTGGTGTCGACATCACCAACAAACTAACATGGTCCAAGCACACCAAGACAGTCGTGAAAAGGGCACAACAAAACCTATTCCCCCTCAGGAGACTGAAAAGATTTGCCATGGGTCCTTAGATGCTGAAAAGATTCTACAGCTGCACCATCGAGAGCATCCTGACTGGTTGCATCTGCCTGGTATGTCAGCAACAAACTGCTCAGCCTCCGACCGCAAGGCACTACAGAGGGTAGTGCGAACGGGCCAAGCTCCCTGCCATCCAGGACCTCTCTACCAGGCGGTGTCAGAGGAAGGCCCTAAAAATTATCTAAGACTCCAGCCACCCTTTCAGTTCTCCACAAGTGCATAAGTGGGCTATCTAGGGTTGTTTTCTAGACAGGGCCCAAGAGAGCAATCCATATAGGCTATCGTTCACTACTTTTAATTAAAGCACTATGAGCCCTGGTCGAAAGTACTGCACTATATTGGGAATAGAGTGCCATTTGGGACGCACACTATGTATAGGCAGCCCTGTGATTCCACTCCATGTAAGTGAAATGTAATACTTGTGTACTTACAATTCGGTCACGTCCTCTAGCACCATGTCTGAAGTTGGATGGGTGAAGGATAATCTGTACATTGACCAAATAAATGATTACAGTATGGCAAACGTTTTGAATTCAATAAAGACTGGTTTTGTACAATGTACCATACTTCTGCAGCGGTAGCAAACCCTGTGGTGGGGTGAGGGTTTTTGCTCCAGCCCTATACCAACACATCCGTTTCAGCTAATCGAGGTCCGTATGGCGAGCAGGTGCGTTGGTTAGATTAGGGGTTGGAGAGACAAATCCTATAGGAGCGTAGGTCTCCCAAATCCCTCAAAGGGTTTTCCCACAGCTCTACAATGAAGGATAAATAATGAGATGTGTCGTAGGACGTTTGTGTAAAGGATACTGACAAAATCGTCGAAACCCAACAGGGTGCCGACAATTTCTTTGTCGTTCTTCATGACGATATGGATTCGGGATCCTATACATTTGTCCACAAGCTCTGAAGAAGAAGAAGAAAAACACAAGAATACATGTTGAAAACCCAGACCGACGATCAAGAGAACGACTGGGTGTACGTGCTTTCGTGTCAGGCTTCCAGCAACCTAGCACACATCTCGATTCGGCTAGGTGACGACCGTGACTAACGTATTATTTGACTAAATCAAGTGGGTTAGTGATGGGCTGGAACAAAAGCATGCACCTGGGGATTGCAGGACGGGATTTGGAGAAGCACTAAACATTCCCGCGAGAGTTTCTGATTTTATCTGGTTGGTTGCCACGCTAGCTAGTGTTCTTTCAAAAATGTTGTTCGCCAACTTAATTAGAAAATATATATATATATATATCAAATGAAAGTCATATGGCATGAATGTAATCCAGAAACGTGCTGTAGTGGAAACATGCTTCTCCTATCTGTGTACACCGTGACCGCCGGGTAAGACTACTTAACAAAGCGGACACGCTACAACTGCTTCCATATCTGGTATAGTTCAAGCCGGCATTGAGCCTTACCGACGTGCGTGTTACCTGCGCACTTTGATAGACAATATGAATAAAAATCACACTGACCAAGTGGGAGCAACTGGGACGGGTTTGTAGCTGGCGTCGCTGCCATGGTTAGTTAGAGGGTAGAGGGGGTAATCGATCGACTAAATCAACCAAAAGAATCAGACAGAAATAATCAAACCCTGATTATTATTTTTTTTTTTTTAAATATTATTTCATTCTATCCGAGCACTGAGCTCGTTTCATTTATGACTTTTTGTTTGTTGTTAATGAATATGTACAGGGAATCCATGAAGTCGCTTCATTTGACGCAGTCCAAACACAACCGGGATGATTTAATTCGGCCGATTTAAAACCAAATCATTGAAAGAGTCATTGCGAGTGACGTCATCCCAGGACTGGGAACAAGACGAAGCGGAACAGAAAGAAGAGAAGGGAAAAAAAAAAACCATTCCGGTTGATCGTGTGACTGCCGACGTCGGAACACCGAGAGCAGCAGCAGCCGTTCATTTTCAACATTAACATTGGTCTCTTAAGTGGAAATAACAACACAGAACGGACCAAATATCAGGGAGGGAGAGAGAGAGACAGGGGGTTGGGGGGACGCCATGGAGTTGAATGGCAAAGAGGAAGTCAAAGGAGCCGTGTTGCACATCGTGGTGGTCGGATTTCATCACAAGAAAGGCTGTCAGGTACGTCAATCTCCCGAGGCGTGTTAATAGTAGCCTGGGCAGTAAAGCACACTAGCAGAGGCTGCCCAGGCTACTATTAGCAGAATAGAGTGGAGAGCCTGCTCCTACTAGGAGGCTCCACTAGGCGTCAAGCAGAGCATTCGGGTGATGCCCGGGGGTGCGAGGGAGTGAATGGGGAAGGGTAGTTATTTGACTGATCAGCAGCAACAACCCAGGCAGGGGCCTTTTGCTGTCGGGTCATTCCACGCAATTTCAACAAGCCAAGTACTCACCATCTCAAGATTTGTTTTGAAATCGTTTCTGTAGTTGGAAACCGATGAGATGAGTTTTCCTGAAACATTTATTTTATCTCTGAGAAAAATGTAGCTAATTGATTGCACCAAAAATTGGCCATTTTTGAATTTATAGGATTGATTTTAATCTTCAATAAATATTGTACCTAACATCTGATTTGGGACACAATTCTTCCTAACAATGAGTAAGACACGAGGAATCCAATAAAATGATCAATTATGTCTCTTGTGTTTATTAAATGGATCACAATATTTATTTTATTTTATTTACAACTGTAATGAAACAGGAAGGGAGCAGGGACAGGGCCGTTACACATCTTTGCTTTGAAAAACAAATGGCTTTTGCTCATGATGAAAATAAATAGTGTGGCCATCCTCCATAATTCAAGCCATTCCTCCTTGAAAGCGGGGCGGCAGGTAGCCTAGTGGTTTGGCCAGAAACCGAATCCCAGAGCTGACAAGGTTGACATCTGTCATTCTTCCCCCTGAACAAGGCAGTTAACCCACTGTTCCCTGGTAGGCCGTCATTGTAAATAAGAATTTGTTCGTAACTGACTTGCCTAGTTAAATAAATGTTGAATACATATTTTTTTTAAAAAGCTGGTCAGTTTGTCCTTCTCTTAGGCTTAATTGTGTCCATGAACGGCACCTTTTGTGTGTGGTTTGTTCCATTAAAAAAAAGGTCTGGATTAGTTATACCATTCCTGGCAATTGGTGAATACGCAAACCATTAGGCTACTGCAGTTCTAATGGTTTCAATGGTATGGTCTCTAATGGTTTTCAATGGTAAAAGTCCCAAACACACACTGTATAGTGTTTTGCAATGGTAATGGTATTGCGTTGGGTTTAATGGTAAATGTCACGAATCGCACTACATAGGATTGATTTTGACCACTCCTCTCCCCTGTAACTATTCCCCCAGGTCGTTGCTGTAAATGAGAACGTGTTCTCAGTCAACTTACCTGGTAAAATAACGGATAACATAAAAAAAATATGACTGCCATGCAATGGTTTCTAAGTGTATTATTTGATTAGGGTTGTCACAACATTTCAGTCACTAGCCCAATTCTCCATCAAGGTTTTGGGCTCGTAAGAAATGTCTTCATATGAGAATTGCCCTCTGAAAGGGCTATCTGTATGGGGGTCCTGTAGGTGGCTATTGATCATGTTATTGGTTTCCTCGTCTCATTGTTAGGAAGAATTATGATCCAAATCGGATGTTAGGTACATTATTTATTAAAGATGATATGAATCCTATAAATTAAAATGGGCCAATGTGGGCTGCACACAATTTAGCTTAATTTCTCTAAAATCATATTATATTTCAAGAAATGAATGTTTCACGAATGCTAATCTTATCTGTTTCTATCTACAGGAGAAAAAAAAAAAAAGATTTCAGAACAATCTGAGCTGGTGGGTGTTGAAATCCTCTTTCTTGTGCTTTTTTTTAAAGTGGAATGCCTCTGTTCTGTTCAACCCACCAGTGGTTGACTGACAAGAAACTACTGCCTGGTAGTCGCTGGTCACTTGTTTTCATAGAAGAGCACAGACAGGCTAGCAGGGTATTTTCTTTGCTCAGTATCTTCGTTGCATAACGCAGTTGTAAACAATTAGGGACCACCTTGTTGGTTTACCTATAATTATTATAAGTGGCATGGTCGTGCAATATTGTGAAGAACTACAATCCAATGTCAATTACTGAAATGCTTTAATCAGTATTCATTTGCACTGTTCACTGACATGAGATCTAATCTCTCCACGGTTAATTTCCTTCGCTCTTGGCCCGAGGGTTTTATTTCAACCTGCCAATGTTAGTACTGCTAGCCTGCTACTGCTACTCCCTCGGTCCTGTGACTGTTAAAACAACGTATCATACCCAAATCCAAAAATACATTTATACACACGGACACCGCCTGCAATGTTGTCACTGTGATTTTGGTTTCAGGGATTAAGCCTGAAGTTTTAGTGAGTCATTTGACACATTTCTAAGGAGAGCTTGACAGACACGATGGACTACACGGGCAGTGTTTATGCCTAGTAATTAACCTAGTGGAAGGGTGTGTGTGTGTGTGTGTGTGTGTGTGTTTGCATAAAGAGTCCACCTGCTCATTCAGTCAGGAAATGAACAGGGACAAGATAATATCTCAAGTATATTGCAATAATAGTTATCTACAGAGCTTCTGAAGAGAGTAGGGACTATCCCTTCTGAGGTACACAATAAGAAACGGACGGGGAGATTCACCACACACGTTTTCAACAAACACAATTTGCCCAAAGGCCTTGGTGTACGTTCACGCACATGAGCCTTTTATAAACAGCAGGCACTGTTCTGCTTCTACAACCACAGTCTGGACAAATCTCTTCTTCAATTCAATTTGTATTAAGGCTCTGTTAGTTTCTGTTCCTAAAACTGTTTCTAGGTCATTTCTAAGTACCCTTTCCGTCAGGAACCATAGAGCCAGCATTCCATGCCAGCATAGGTATATCTGATTGTCTTGGCAATTCTCACATGACATGCTTTTTACTTTTGTGTCACAAACCATTTTTTTGGGGGGGAAATCATGATGATTTTAGTCCTTTTTATAGACCTATACATGCCTCTTGTCAGACTCTATGATGTGTGAACCGTGACAACACCTTGGAGTCGTTATACTGTCAGACTCTATGATGTGTGAAGAGTACATGATACAGACAACACCTTGGAGTCATTATACTGTCAGACTGATGTGTGAAGAGTACATGATACAGACAACACCTTGGAGTCATTATACTGTCAGACTCTATGATGTGTGAAGAGTACATGATACAGACAACACCTTGGAGTCATTATACTGTCAGACTGATGTGTGAAGAGTACATGATACAGACAACACCTTGGAGTCATTATACTGTCAGACTCTATGATGTGTGAAGAGTACAGGATACAGACAACACCTTGGAGTCATTATACTGTCAGACTGATGTGTGAAGAGTACAGGATACAGACAACACCTTGGAGTCATTATACTGTCAGACTGATGTGTGAAGAGTACATGATACAGACAACACCTTGGAGTCATTATACTCCTTATAGTGTGCTCTGACATGGAATGTCTAGATTCTGAAATGTAATTTTTGACATTTTAAAGTGCATTTTTTTAAATTTGATTTAGTTAATTTGAAGACATTTGATTGGAACAGTCTAGACTAATCTACAAGTACATTGAATGTCCAGAGTGGACTCTGCTAATTCAGAAGTTATAATGCATGTTATGAGCACCACCAACACAGTGAATGGGAAAATGGATTCAAAAGGAAACTCCCTCTGCTGGGGATTTGCTGAATGTGCAATCGTGAAGGAGAGCAGTACCAGTACAGTACTGAATAATAGTGAAGACATATAAACAATGAAATAACACATGGAATCATGTAGTAACCAAAAAAAGTGTTAAACAAATCAAAATATGTGTTTTGCAAGTACTAGACACTAATGTACTTGTCCTCTTGCTCAGTTGTGCACCGGGGCCTCCCACTCCTCTTTCTATTCTGGTTAGAGCCAGTTTGCGCTGTCCTGTGAAGGGAGTAGTACACAGCGTTTTATGAGATCTTCAGTTTCTTGGCAATTTCTCGCATGGAATAGCCTTCATTTCTCAGAACAAGAATAGACTCACGAGTTTCAACAACAGACAATAGTTTTCGGCTGTGCTAACATAATTTGCAAAAGGGTTTTCTAATGATCAATTGTTCCTTTTTAAAATGATCAACTTGGATTAGCTAACACAACGTGCCATTGGAACACAGGAGTGATGGTTGCTGATAACGGGCCTCTGTTATTTTAATGGACAAATATTTGTTGCTTTTCTTTCAAAAACGAGTACATTTCTAAGTGACCCCAAACTTTTGAAGGGTAGTGTATATATTTTTTAATTTATATATATTTATTTATATTTCATAAACTTGAGCGAACTGAAGGCAAGCACTCATGGGAAATACAAAAAAAACATTCTACAGATGAGTGACCGAATTGGAGGATTCAGAGGAAAGATTTCTTATTGAAGAATCTTTTCAAAAGCCAGCTATACCCCCAGACAACAGCATCAGCGAGTGTCCCACACGAGTGACGACTGCTCACCTCCAACGTTTGGAAGAGTGCTTTGGGACCTACACTGAACAAAACATATAAACGGATCATGTAAGGTGTTGTTCCCATGTTTCATGAGCTCAAATAAAGGATCCCAAAATTGTATTTCTCCAAAATGTTGTGCACGTATTTGTTTACATCCCTGTTAGTGAGCATTTCTAATTTGCCAAGATAATCCATCCACCTCACAGGTGCGCCTTGTGCTGGGGACAATAAAAGGTCACTCTAAAATGCCTTTTTTTTTTTTTCAAACAACACAATGTCACAGATGTCTCAAGGGAGCGTGCAATTGGCATGCTGACTGCAGGAATGTCCACCAGAGCTGTTGCCAGATAATTGAAGGTACATTTTTCTACCATTAGCCGTCTTCAATGTCATTTAGAGAATTTGGCAGTAGGTCCAACCGGCCTCACAACCGCAGACCACGTATATGGTGTTGTGTGGTGGTCCCTGTGTGGTTTGACCATTTCTTTGGATTCCTTATGTCTGTCATTGGTAGGATGAAGTTTGGATGTTAGGTACTATATCTATTGAATATTATGTGAATCCTGTTACATTTAAAATTAGCCAATTTTTGGGTGCAATTTCAACAAAATAATATTGCAGGAATGCTAATCTTTTATATTTTTCTAACTGAGGAACTAGTTCCGAAAAAATCTGAAATGGTGGAGCCGTGGCTTGCTGAAATGACATGGAATGACCCAGTTTCTATTATTGCAATGTGTTCTCCCATATCCGGACTGCATGCCAAATAGCACCCTATTCCCCTTGTAGTCCTTAGCATTGGTCAAAAGTAGTGCACTATATAGGGAAAAGGGTGCCGTTAGGGATGTATATTAGGGTAAAGTAGTGCACTATATAGGGAATAGGGTGCCAATTCGGGGACACACTCAGTTATGTTATTGCCTTTACTGAACCTCAGGAATACAAATGAATCTTGCACAGCACCAATGGAATTTATTTAGCTAATGTTGCCTGACACGACAGCACATCGTTCGTTAACAATTATTTACTATTTGCCAAGGTTATGGCTGTTTGGCTTTTCTCCTCCAGAGACAGGCATCTTGTTTAACTAGATTGTGAACAGCTGACTACAGGACCTTGAACATGTTCAGTACTTTATTCAGAGGCTGCTGTGACTCATAGTCACATGATGATCAGACCATTGTGAATAGCTCTCTTCATCTGGGCTGCTGTTATGCATGTTGTCCTGACTCTACACTCCCGCGTGTTGTCCTGACTCTGCGCTCCCGCGTGTTGTCCTGACTCTGCGCTCCCGCGTGTTGTCCTGACTCTGCGCTCCCGCGTGTTGTCCTGACTCTGTGCTCGCGCGTGTTGTCCTGACTCTGTGCTCGCGCGTGTTGTCCTGACTCTGTGCTCGCGCGTGTTGTCCTGACTCTGCGCTCCCTCGTGTTGTCCTGACTCTGCGCTCCCGCGTCTTGTCCTGACTCTGTGCTCGCGCGTGTTGTCCTGACTGTGTGATCTCTTATTTTCCCTGTCTTATTTTAATCCCCAGGAGTAAAACAGAAGATGAAATAATGACTGGCTGAATAAAGACAGACTTGCTTTCTAGTTGAGTCATTTTAGCTACTCCCTGGCCTATGCTGAGCACACCTGATCCATGCCTCAGATGGATAGCATTTTAACTGTGTGTGTGGGTTAGTAGGATGGATGGTGGGTACTGGTTTCTAGGTGGTGACATCTGCAGTGTTTTCTCTCTGTTCCTCAGGTGGAGTACTCGTACCCTCCTCTCATCCCCGAGGAGGGCCATGACAGCAACAACCTGCCTGAGGAGTGGAAGTACCTGCCTTTCCTTGCCCTGCCTGACGGGGCACACAACTACCAAGAAGGTACATAGCACCCTGACCCCTGACCTTTAACCCTGCCTGACGGAGCACACAACTACCAAGAAGGTACATAGACCCCTGACCCTTAACCCTGCCTGACGGAGCACACAACTACCAAGAAGGTACATAACACCCTGACCCCTGACCCTAACCTTTTACCCTGACCCTTAACCCTGCCTGACAGAGGACACAACTACCAAGAAGGTACAGTTGAAGTCTGAAGTTTACATACACCTCAGCCAAATACATTTCAACTCAGTTTTTCACAATTCCTGACATTTAATCCTAGTAAAAATGCCCTGTCTTATGTTAGTTAGGATCACCACGTTATTTTAAGAATGTGAAATGTCAGAATAATAGTAGAGAGAATGATTTATTTCAGCTTTTATTTCTTTCATCACATTCCCAGTGGGTCAGAAGTTTACATACACTCAATTAGTATTTGGTAGCATTGCCTTTAAATTGTTTAACTTGTGTCAAACGTTTCAGGTAGCCTTCCTCAAGCTTCCCACAATAAATTGGGTTAATTTTGTCCCATTCCTCCTGAAAGAGCTGGTGTAACTGAGCCCACAAATATTCTACGGGATTGAGGTCAGGGCTTTGTGATGGCCACTCCAATACCTTGACTTTGTTGTCCTTAAGCCATTTTACCACAACTTTTGGAAGTATGCTTAACAGAGTCTTCACCCCGGTTGAAACTCTGTTATCACATCTCAGACACCTTACCTGCTAAAATAAGGGTCAAACAAATCTGCTAATGATGAGTCATCATTACCTCTGTAGGGACAAAAATGGACAGCTTTGTCATCGTGTTTGGCTTAGCCTAACTGGGCTACTGCGGTGCTTGTGTTAGTATTCGAAATCAGCAGGAATTCGTGTTGGAAATTAGAGTTTTTTTTTTAGGTCGTACAGACTAGCTGTGGTGCAGCGTGTGACTGTGTTGTTCTGCTGGGTAGTGTTGCCTTGAGGCCCCCCTCCCATCTTGGCAAGCCTCCTCGTTGTTGTTCAACGATGTCACTGAGGCCAACAGGCCCGGGCCGTTAGCTAGTTGGCACTCACTCGTCATGTGATATGGTTTTCCTTTTGGTCTGCTACTGACCTGGTCCTGTTGTTAAGCAGTGCAGAGTGATGGAGTGGACTCGATTCACAGTCATATTTTTTTGCCACACACCCGTTTCTTTCAAGTGGATATGTAACGGTTATGTAGGCCCAGTAAGATGAGAAAGCTGAACACTATTATAGATACGAAGTCTGTGCTATACGTATGGCCTACGTATGTATTCATCAAAAGTAGTAGTTTAACTACACTCCGGTATATGTGTAGAACCAGATTGAAACAATCTCTGTACTGTACAAGTCCTCACCTATTCCATGTTTTTACACTTTAGGCCCTGTAGTGTCTGTGAGTGACTCACTGGCTGCTTGTTGGCCGGGTGCGTAACCCTCGCCGACGCAGTACGTTTCTATCAGCGAGTGATTCACTGCAGTGCAGTAGGGCTATAGAAGCAAGGACAACATGAGACGGACCCATGCGTGGGATGGCACAGTTCATGGGAGTAGAGCAGGTACACTACACCTGTGGCTCTTCATATACCCTTGGCTGTGCTGTTGCTCTGGCCCAGGGTGTTACATGCGCCTTGCTGACGCTAAAGGCTCAGGGTCAACAAGCCGCAAGTAACGCCCTGGACCAGAGCTAGCTGTACTGTGCCGTCTAGTCTGTCTTCCCCGACCTGTCTCTGTCTACTAAATGGCCTTGTTGCAGTCCCGGAGACGCGGCCCTGGCTGCAGTCCCGGAGACGCGGCCCTGGCTGCAGTCCCGGAGACGCGGCCCTGGTTGCACTCCCGGAGACGCGGCCCTGGTTGCACTCCCGGAGACGCGGCCCTGGTTGCACTCCCGGAGACGCGGCCCTGGTTGCACTCCCGGAGACGCGGCCCTGGTTGCACTCCCGGAGACGCGGCCCTGACTGTAGCTCTGAGGGGGAGGATGCCTTAGCAACATTAGAAAACCCGCTCGGTCTCTCTCTTACTGTCGTCATGGCCACTGGCCTCCTGGTCCAAGTCCAAACCCAGCTCCTCTGATCAAATTGAATGACATTTCCGCAGCTCCTTGTCTCCGTCCACGTGATCCATTTCTAGATGCGGTCTAGCGGGAAGCAAGTGATCGTTTCCTCCTTGTTAATGACATCATCTTTTCCTCGGTTGTTGTAACTAAGGACCAAAACATCCTTACGTCTCGATCACACCGACCAGCGCCGTGACTGTAATAACTGTCAACATGTCTGGAATGCTCCTTCTTCCATCTCGTCAGTTTATTGAGGAATGTGATTTCAGACGTTTGACAGTTATTGTTACAGGTACGTAAGGGCTAACGATGTTTTGGTGCTTGATTAACAACAAGGGGGAAGAAGAAAAACAAGTTATTTTCAGGGTCATCTTTAGTTGCTACAACAACAGATGCTCACTTTAATGTGTCATTTAATTACATTTAATTTGCTAGTGCAGAAATTGCTGTTGCCGATTTTTTTTTTTTTTTTTTTGGCTAATTAACTAAAGGGCCATGTGATCTCAGATCAGAGAGACTTATCTACATTTTTACGTTTTAGTCATTTAGCAGACTCTCTCTTATCTGCAGCGACTTAGTCAGTGCATTCATCTACGTTTAGTAGGGGAAACCAACCCACCTGGTATCACAGTCCTTGCAGGGTACACCATTCTTCAAGAATAGCAGCTTAATGATGTGATTTGATGTTTTGTTCCTCAGACACTGTGTTCTTCCACCTTCCCCCTCTCACGGGGGCAGATATGAAGTGTGTGTACGGCGTCTCCTGCTATCGCCAAATAGAAGCTAAGGTTGGTTCCCCCCTTGTCTCTACCTGCTGATGTACAGAGGACCACTATACTACAGAGTAGAGTCTCTACCAGCTGGTCTACAGAGGACCACTATACTACAGAGTAGAGTCTCTACCTGCTGATCTACTGAGGACCTCTATAATACAGAGTAGAGTCTCTACCAGCTGGTCTACAGAGGACCACTATACTACAGAGTAGAGTCTCTACCAGCTGGTCTACTGAGGACCACTATACTACAGAGTAGAGTCTATACCAGCTGGTCTACAGAGGACCACTATACTACAGAGTAGAGTCTCTACCAGCTGGTCTACAGAGGACCACTATACTACAGAGTAGAGTCTCTACCAGCTGGTCTACAGAGGACCACTATACTACAGAGTAGAGTCTATACCAGCTGGTCTACAGAGGACCACTATACTACAGAGTAGAGTCTCTACCAGCTGGTCTACAGAGGACCACTATACTACAGAGTAGAGTCTCTACCAGCTGGTCTACAGAGGACCACTATACTACAGAGTAGAGTCTCTACCAGCTGGTCTACTGAGGACCACTATACTACAGAGTAGAGTCTATACCAGCTGGTCTACAGAGGACCACTATACTACAGAGTAGAGTCTCTACCAGCTGGTCTACAGAGGACCACTATACTACAGAGTAGAGTCTCTACCAGCTGGTCTACAGAGGACCACTATACTACAGAGTAGAGTCTATACCAGCTGGTCTACAGAGGACCACTATACTACAGAGTAGAGTCTCTACCAGCTGGTCTACAGAGGACCACTATACTACAGAGTAGAGTCTCTACCAGCTGGTCTACAGAGGACCACTATACTACAGAGTAGAGTCTCTACCAGCTGGTCTACAGAGGACCACTATACTACAGAGTAGAGTCTCTTCCAGCTGGTCTACAGAGGACCACTATACTACAGAGTAGAGTCTATACCAGCTGGTCTACAGAGGACCACTATACTACAGAGTAGAGTCTCTACCAGCTGGTCTACAGAGGACCACTATACTACAGAGTAGAGTCTCTACCAGCTGGTCTACAGAGGACCACTATACTACAGAGTAGAGTCTCTACCAGCTGGTCTACAGAGGACCACTATACTACAGAGTAGAGTCTCTACCAGCTGGTCTACAGAGGACCACTATACTACAGAGTAGAGTCTCTACCAGCTGGTCTACAGAGGACCACTATACTACAGAGTAGAGTCTCTACCAGCTGGTCTACAGAGGACCACTATACTACAGAGTAGTCTCTACTCATTTCTCGGTGGTTCTGTTTCCTGACATGTGATTAGGTATAGGCGTTCAACGCGTTTGTTGTTTTTCTTTTTCAGTCCCTGAAGGTTCGTCTGGCTGACGTCACCAGGGAGACGGTCCAGAAGAGTGTGTGTGTCCTCAGTCAAGTGGTGAGTGTGTGTGTGTGTGTGTGTCCTGGGTCAGTGGACAGCCTCCTCTCTGTCCATACACCCCCGGCCCAGCACAGCTGTTTCTGGTCAGGACTCAGTAGGGAGACGTTGGTTCTCTTCCTCACATAAATGCAGAACGCAGGACCAAGCCCCGTAGCCTTCCTGGAATCAAAATTAAATATAGCTCCAGTGAAGCCAGTGAAGTTGAACGTTGGTGAAATCAGCCATTATTCGGTCTGAATGATGGACTGCTGGTGACTACCCTCCACCCTCACTTAGTCAGTGGTGTTGTTTTTCCCCAGCCTCTGTACGGTCTTCTCCAAGCTAAACTACAGCTCATCACACACGCCTACTTTGAGGAGAAAGACTTTTCACAGATATCTATATTGAAGGTGAGACTTTTCACAGATATCTATATTGAAGGTGAGTGTTTCCAATCAGCTCTCTTTCACGGTCAAATGTTTAATCACAAAGGCTTTAATCACTTTCTCCTATGATGTGAGACCTTTATGTGTTTGTGGAACATTGAACCTAGAACCTTATCTTACCTGTTCTCTCTCTCTCTTTCTCCCCCCTCTCTCTTCTCTCTCTCTCTCTCTCTCTCTCTCTCTCTACCCCCCTCTCTCTCTCTTTCTCTCTCTCTACCCCCTCTCTCTCTCTACCCCCCTCTCTCTTCTTTCTCTCTCTCTCTCTCTCTTTCTCTGTCTCTTTCTCTGTCTCTCTCTCTCTCTCTCTCTACCCCTCTCTCTCTGTCTCTCTCTCTCTCTCTCTCTACCCCCCTCTCTCTCTCTCTCTCTCTCTACCCCCTCTCTCTCTCATCTCTAGGAGTTGTATGAACACATGAACAGCTCTCTGAGAGGGACTGCTCTAGAGGGATCCCAAGTGTTCCTGGGTAAAACTATTCTGCTATTCTCCCTGGCTTCAAATGGCACCCCATTCCCTTCATAGTGCACTGCTTTAGGCCCCGCTTTAGGCCCCGCTATAGGCCCCGCTTTAGTCCCCGCTTTAGTCCCCGCTTTAGTCCCCGCTTTAGTCCCCGCTTTAGTCCCCGCTTTAGGCCCCGCTTTAGTCCCCGCTTTAGGCCCCGCTTTAGGCCCCGCTTTAATCCCTGTTTTAGGCCCCGCTTTAGGCCCCGCTTTAGGCCCCGCTATAGGCCCCGCTTTAGGCCCCGCTTTAGTCCCCGCTTTAGGCCCCGCTTTAATCCCTGTTTTAGTCCCCGCTTTAGGCCCCGCTTTAGGCCCCGCTTTAGGCCCCGCTTTAATCCCTGTTTTAGTCCCCGCTTTAGTCCCCGCTTTAGTCCCCGCTTTAGGCCCCGCTTTAATCCCTGTTTTAGTCCCCGCTTTAGGCCCCACTTTAGTCCCCGCTTTAGGCCCCGCTTTAGTCCCCGCTTTAGGTACTGCTTTAGGCCCCACTTTAGGCCCCGCTTTAGGCCCCGCTTTAGTCCCCGCTTTAGTCCCCGCTTTAGGCCCCGCTTTAGTCCCCGCTTTAGGTACTGCTTTAGGCCCCACTTTAGTCCCCGCTTTAGGCCCCACTTTAGGCCCCGCTTTAGTCCCCGCTTTAGGTACTGCTTTAGGCCCCACTTTAGTCCCCGCTTTAGGCCCCGCTTTAGTCCCCGCTTTAGGTACTGCTTTAGGCCCCACTTTAGGCCCCACTTTAGTCCCCGCTTTAGGTACTGCTTTAGGCCCCACTTTAGTCCCCGCTTTAGGCCCCGCTTTAGTCCCCGCTTTAGGTACTGCTTTAGGTACTGCTTTAGGCCCCACTTTAGTCCCCACTTTAGTCCCCGCTTTAGTCCCCGCTTTAGGCCCCGCTTTAGTCCCCACTTTAGTCCCCGCTTTAGTCCCCACTTTAGTCCCCGCTTTAGGTACTGCTTTAGGCCCCACTTTAGTCCCCACTTTAGTCCCCGCTTTAGTCCCCGCTTTAGGTACTGCTTTAGGTACTGCTTTAGGCCCCACTTTAGTCCCCGCTTTAGGCCCCACTTTAGGCCCCGCTTTAGGTACTGCTTTAGGCCCCGCTTTAGGCCCCGCTTTAGGCCCCGCTTTAGGCCCCGCTTTAGGCCCCGCTTTAGGTACTGCCATAGGCCCTGGTCATCTGTGGGGTGATCAGGTGTGTATTGTTGTAGCCTCTAACATGTCCTAGATTAGCCGTAGAAATATGTCCGTCACGTGTGACTATTGAGCCACTTGTGATGGTGATAAACCCAGAAACCGGCTGCAAGTATTACACTCTATAGGAAATGGGGTGTAATGTGCGACGCATATTCACACATATGATAGAAATGTCCTCCTTGAGGCAAATTTCACATTCTTCACATTCTCTCCCGACAGGTATGTCACCAAGAGATTTAATACTGCGCTTTCGACACAAGGTAAATTTAATGTTTTGAGGCAAGCAGATGGCTTGTAAAGATTTAATGTGGGTCCCAAATGGCACCCTATTCCCTATATAGTGCACTACTTTTGACCAGGCCCCCGAAGAACCGTAGCCCAGGCCCCTATGGGATCTGGTCTAAAGTAGTGCACTATAAAGAGAGTAGGGTGCCATTTGGGAAATCCTCCTGGAAACATCTGCCAGGAAAGTAGTTAGTTGTTTTGGTGTTTTAATTGACATGCTTCCTTAGCTCTCCCCGTCTCTCTCATTCTCTACCCCCTTTTAGGTTCTGATCCTCTTCAAACTGATTCTGCTGGAGAAGAAGGTGAACACGCACAACCATACCTCAAAAATGACATGCCACACACAGTGACATGCCACACACAGTGACATGCCACACACAGTGACATGCCACACACAGTGACATGCCACACACAGTGACATGCCACACACAGTGACATGCCACACACAGTGACCTCACCCCAGAGATGGCACATCGTCATTCAGCGTATACCAAGGGGACAGAACTAGTATAAGTCCCTGGAGGTGTTTTGGCTCACGATAGGTGACTGTGTGTACGTCCCCTCGCAGGTTCTGTTCTACGTGTCTCCAGTCAACAGGCTAGTAGGAGCTCTGATGACTGTGCTGTCACTGTTCCCAGGTGAGAGTCCACCACTCACTCATACGTCCCAAATGGCACCCTTATTCCCTATATACAGTAGTGCGCTACTTTTGACCAGTTCCATATGGGTGATATAGTGGATATGGGTGATATAGTGGATATGGGTGATATAGTGGATATGGGTGATATAGTGGATATGGGTGATATAGTGGATATGGGTGATATAGTGGATATGGGTGATATAGTGGATATGGGTGATATAGTGGATATGGGTGATATAGTGGATATGGGTGATATAGTGAATATGGGTGATATAGTGAATATGGGTGATATAGTGGATATGGGTGATATAGTGGATATGGGTGATATAGTGGATATGGGTGATACAGTGGATATGGGTGATATAGTGGATATGGGTGATATAGTGGATATGGGTGATATAGTGAATATGGGTGATACAGTGAATATGGGTGATATAGTGGATATGGGTGATACAGTGAATATGGGTGATATAGTGGATATGGGTGATACTCACCCATATTCAATGTATCCCCCATATCCACTATATCACCCATATTCACTATATCACCCATACTCACCCATATTCAATGTATGGGTGATATAGTGAATATGGGTGATATAGTGGATATGGGTGAGTATGGGTGATATAGTGAATATGGGTGATACATTGAATATGGGTGAGTATGGGTGATATAGTGAATATGGGTGATATAGTGAATGTGGGTGGTATAGTGAACATGGGTGATACATTGAATATGGGTGAGCATGGGTGATATGGTGAATGTGGGTGATACATTGAATATGGGTGATATAGTGAATATGGGTGATATAGTGAGTATGGGTGATATAGTGAGTATGGGCGATATAGTGCATATGGGTGATACATTGAGTATGGGTGATACATTGAATATGGGTGAGTATGGGTGATATAGTGAATATGGGTGATATAGTGAGTATGGGTGATATAGTGAGTATGGGTGATATAGTGAGTATGGGTGATATAGTGAATATGGGTGATATAGTGAATATGGGTGATATAGTGCGTATGGGTGATATAGTGAGTATGGGTGATATAGTGAGTATGGGTGATATAGTGAATATGGTTGCAATTTGGTACACACGTTGTTGGATTCTTCTCCCATACCGAAGGTCAAATGTGATGTTGAGTCCTATAGGTCAGGATGTCAGGTATGCTGTGTTCCTTCCTCTAGGTATGATAGAGCACGGCCTGGCTGACTCCTCCCACTACCGGCCCAAGAGCAGCGTCTCCGAGGATATAGTAGACCGTGTGTCGGGGGCGGCGGAGTTGGTCTCTGTTTCCGTCGCTGACATCACCGACGCTACCATGGAGCCAACGGGGGAGGATGGCTTCGGAGAGGACCACCCCACCTCCGTCATGAAGGCCTCACAGAGGACATCGCCTTCCCCAGAGACCTCCACCCCAGCTAGGGAGAACGCCCACCTGAAGCCCCCCTCCCGGACTTCCCCGGACTCCTCCGAGAGCGACTGGGAGACACTGGACCCCAGTGTGCTGGAGGAAGGGACTAGAGACTCGGAAACAGGGGGTTTAGGATTGGGGACAGGTATCCCCGTCATGGTGCAGCCCCGGGGCCTGTCAGCAGGGCCAGGAGGCCAGGGAGCCGTCTCTCAGGGCTTGGTGTCTGGACTGGAGGAGGACCAATATGGCATGCCACTCGCCGTCTTCACCAAGGTACCTGACTCAACACAGAGCTCTTCATCAGCATCTGTAGATCTCTCTCACCATGGACCATCCACTAGCAGTGTTTCTGATCCACAGACCTGCTTTTTACGTGATTCACCTACGTGTTGCCATGGCAATAGCCAGCTGATCTAGCGATCCTCTGTAGTTTCAGGGTGGGGGTTGGGCGTTCCTCTGTAGTTACAGGGTGGGGGTTGGTCGTTCCTCTGTAGTTACAGGGTGGGGGGTTGGGCGTTCCTCTGTAGTTACAGGGTGGGGTTGGGCGTTCCTCTGTAGTTACAGGGTGGGGGGTTGGGCGTTCCTCTGTAGTTACAGGGTGGGGGTTGGGCGTTCCTCTGTAGTTACAGGGTGGGGGTTGGGCGTTCCTCTGTAGTTACAGGGTGGGGGTTGGGCGTTCCTCTGTAGTTACAGGGTGGGGGTTGGGCGTTCCTCTGTAGTTACAGGGTGGGGGGTTGGGCGTTCCTCTGTAGTTACAGGGTGGGGGTTGGGCGTTCCTCTGTAGTTACAGGGTGGGGGTTGGTCGTTCCTCTGTAGTTACAGGGTGGGGGGTTGGTCGTTCCTCTGTAGTTACAGGGTGGGGGTTGGTCGTTCCTCTGTAGTTACAGGGTGGGGGTTGGGCGTTCCTCTGTAGTTACAGGGTGGGGGTTGGGCGTTCCTCTGTAGTTACAGGGTGGGGGGTTGGTCGTTCCTCTGTAGTTTCAGGGTGGGGGGTTGGTCGTTCCTCTGTAGTTTCAGGGTGGGGGTTGGTCGTTCCTCTGTAGTTACAGGGTGGGGGTTGGTCGTTCCTCTGTAGTTACAGGGTGGGGGTTGGTCTATTAGTCATCATAGGAAACCATCCTGATATCTAGATTCAAGCTAAACTCCGTCATAAACCAAATGTCAGTTGGTCAGGTATTTGCGTTTCAAAGCGCCCACACATGATGGGTGTGGTGACCTAGTGGATGAGAAGAACAAGGAGTTTTTCCAGTACTTCAAGGACACAGCCACTAACATACAAGTTCTGTTTTTCCAGTACTTCAAGCGGGAATGAAGTCAGTTTAATCACCAGAAGATTGCATAACACCATGGTGAACATTGACCCAATACAAACAACATATAATGATGCTACTGTAAACTGGCTGTTGGGTGTGTCCTATCTCTGACTAGATCTAACTCTACACACACACACACATACATTAGTGACCTTTAACCTGTATGTGTGTCGTTGCCAGGGTTACCTGTGCCTGCCCTACATGGCCTTGCAGCAGCACCACCTGCTGTCAGACGTCACGGTGCGCGGCTTTGTCGCCGGGGCAACCAACGTCCTCTTCCGTCAGCAGAGGCACCTGAGTGACGCAATCGTTGACGTGAGTCTTGCTCTCCCTCTCTCCATCTCTCCCTCTCTCTCATCTCTCTCTCATCTCTCCCTCTCTCTCTATCTCTCCCTCTCTCTCTCCTTTCTCTCTCCTCTCTCCATCTCTTCTCTCCATCTCTTCTCTCTCTCATTTTCTCCCAACTCTCTACCTCTCTCCTTATTTCTCCCTCACCTCTCTTCTCTCTCCTCTCTCCATCTCTTCTCTCGCCTCTCTCCATCTCTTCTCTCGCCTCTCTCCATCTCTTCTCTCGCCTCTCTCCATCTCTTCTCTCGCCTCTCTCCATCTCTTCTCTCGCCTCTCTCCATCTCTTCTCTCGCCTCTCGCCTCTCTCCATCTCTTCTCTCGCCTCTCCCTCTCTCTCCATCTCTCCCTCTCTCTCTCTCCTTTCTCCATCTCTTCTCTCGCCTCTCTCCATCTCTTCTCTCGCCTCTCTGAATCTCTTCGCTCTCTTCTCTCCATCTCTCTCCATCTCTTCTCTCTCCTCTCTCTCCCTGAAGCTGTTAGGGTGTTATTTTGGGAGGTGTTACCGGCTGGAGCACCCTTATGTATGTATTTTACAAATTGTCAATCTATCACTCTCCTTATCTCTCCATCTTCCCTCTTTCCAGCAGCATACCACCCTGCATCCCATGCTGGCTTGCTTCTGAAGCTAAGCAGGGTTGGTTCTGGTCAGTCCCTGGATGGGAGACCAGATGCTGCTGGAAGTGGTGTTGGAGGGCCAGTAGGAGGCACTCTTTCCTCAGGTCTAAAAATATACCCCAATGCCCCAGGGCAGTGATTGGGGACATTGCCCTGTGTAGGGTGCTGTCTTTCGGATGGGACGTTAAACAGGTGTCCTGACTCTCTGAGGTCATTAAAGATCCCATGGCACTTATTGTAAGAGTAGGGGTGTTAACCCCGGTGTCCTGGCTAAATTCCCAATCTGGCCTGCATACCATCATGGCCACCTAATCATCCCCAGCTTACAATAGGCTCATTCATCACAAGTAATTTTTCCAACAATTGTTTACAGACAGATTATTTCACTTATAATTCACCATATCACAATTCCAGTGGGTCAGAAGTTTACATACACTAAGTTGACTGTGCCTTTAAACAGCTTGGAAAATTCCAGAAAATGATGTCACGGCTTTAGAAGCTTCTGTTAGGCCAATTGCCATCATTTGAGTCAATTGGAGGTGTACCTGTGGATGTATTTCAAGGCCTACATTCAAACTCAGTGCCTCTTTGCTTGACATCATGGGAAAATCAAAAGACATCAGCCAAGACCTCAGAAAAACAATTGCAGACCTCCACAAGTCTGGTTCATCCTTGGGAGCAATTTCCAAACGCCTGAAGGTACCACATTCATCTGTACAAACAACAGTGTGCAAGTATAAACACCATGAGACCACGCAGCAGTCATTCCGCTCAGGAAGGAGACGCGTTCTGTCTCCTAGAGATGAACGTACTTTGGTGCGAAAAGTGCAAATCAATCCCAGAACAACAGCAAAGGACCTTGTGAAGATGCTGGAGGAAACGGATACAAAAGTATCTATATCCACAGTAAAACAAGTCCTATATCGACATAACCTGAAAGGCCGCTCAGCAAGGAAGAAGCCACTGCTCCAAAACTGCCATAAAAAAGCCAGACTACGGTTTGCAACTGCACATGGGGACAAAGATTGTACTTTTTGGAGAAATGTCCTCTGGTCTGCTGAAACAAAAATATAACTGTTTGGCCATAATGACCATTGTTATGTTTGGAGGAAAAAGGGGGAGGCTTGCAAGCCGAAGAACACCATCCCAACCGTGAAGCACAGGGGTGGCAGCATCATGTTGTGGGGGTGCTTTGCTGCAGGAGGGACTGGTGAACTTCACAAAATGGATGGCATCATGAGGGAGGGAAATTATGTGGAAATATTGAAGCAACATCTCAAGACATCAGTCAGGAAGTTAAAGCTTGGTCGCAAATGGGTCTTCCAAATGGACAATGACCCCAAGCATACTTCCAAAGTTGTGGCAAAATGGCTTAAGGACAGCAAAGTCAAGGTATTGGAGTGGCCATCACAAAGCCCTGACCTCAATCTTATAGAACATTTGTGGGCAGAACTGAAAAAGTGTGTGCAAGCAAGGAGGCCTACAAACCTGACTCAGTTACACCAGCTCTGTCAGGAGGAATGGGCCAAAATTCACCCAACTTATTGTGGGAAGCTTGTGGAAGGCTACCCGAAATGTTTGACCCAAGTTAAACAATTTAAAGGCAATGCTACCAAATACTAATAATGGAGTGTTTGTAAACTTCCCCACTGGGAATGTGATGAAAGAAATAAAAGCTGAAATAAATCATTCTCTCTACTATTATTCTGACATTTCACATTCTTAAAATAAAGTGGTGATCCTAACTGACCTAAGTCAGGGAATTTTTACTAAGATTAAATGTCAGGAATTGTGACTTCAACTGTATATGCTGCATCCCTGTCTCACCCCACAGCTCTGAGGAAAGAAATCTGTTATTTTTGCCAGTTTTATCCGCACACTTGATTGTGTACATGGATTTTACAATGTCGTATGTTTCCCCCCCAATACCGCTTTCCATCAATTTATCAGACCTTCATGCCAGATTAAGTCAAAAGCTTTTTGGAAATCAACAAAGCATGAGAAGACTTTGCTTTTGGTGTGGTTTGTTTGTCAATTAGGGTGTGCAGGGTGGTTACGTGGTCTGTCGTTCGGTAATTTGGTAAAAAAGACAATTTGACATTTGCTCAGTACATTGTGTTCACTGAGTAAATGTACGAGTCTGCTGTTAATGATAACGAAGAGGATGTTCACAAGGTTGCTGTTGACTCATATCCCACGGTTGTTTTTGGGGTCAAATTTGTCTCCATTTTTGTGGATTGGGGTGATCTGTCCTTGTTTCCACATATTGGGGAAGATGCCAGAGCTAAGGATGATGCCAGAGGTAAGGATGATGCCAGAGCTAAGGATGATGTTAAAGAGTTTAATTTGAGCCAATTGGAATTTGTTGTCTGTATATTTGATCATTTCATTGAGGATACCATCAAGGCCTTTTTGGGTTGGAGGGTTTGTATTTTGTCCTGTAGTTTATTTAATGTAATTGGAGAATCCAGTGGGTTCTGGTAGTTTTAATAGTTGATTTAAGATTTGTATTTGATCATGTATATGGTTTTGCTGTTTGTTCTTGGTTATAGAGCCAAACATATTATTGGAGAATTGGTTTACCCATAAATCTCAGTTTTGGATAGATATCTCTTTGTGCCGTTTGTTTAGTGTTTTCCAATTTTCCCAGAAGCGGTTAGATTCTTCAATTCCATCTCTCTCCATCTCTTCTTTCTCCTGAGTCCGATGGGCCGAAATGTGCATTACACTAAGAATGTGTCCCAAATGACACCCACTTAACTACATGGTGCACAAATGGCACCCTATTCCCTACACAGTGCACTACCTTTGACCAGAGTTACAGATGTTATCAGATCCTTTGTTATCCATGTTGACAGTGCTCTGTTTTCTTGTTTATGGAAGTGTTCGACTCTCCCATGCGTATCACATTTGACCTGTCTTTCCCAGGTATCTTGAGTTATTAAGTGCTTTGTTGTGTGTGTCATTGTCCTTCCATCCCACCCCACTAGGTGGAGGAAGCTAAGATCCAGATCGGGGACCCTGAGTTGAGGAAGCTGCTAGGCCTGACCACAGCTGACCTGCGTTTTGCTGACTACCTGGTCAAACACGTGACAGAGAACCGTGAGGACGTGTTTCTGGACGGGACCGGCTGGGAGGGAGGGGACGAGTGGATCAGGGCCCAGTTTGCACTCTACATACACTCCCTCCTATCCTCCACCTTACTAGAAGGTATTGTGTATCAGACACACTATAATTTCCTAGGATTTCGTTAGTTAGCACAACTCTGATTACTAATCTTTCCCTCTATCAAGTCTATAGAAAATCATTTGTTTTCAGAGGATTTCACAACAAAAGGCTAAAAGGTGTGTCTCTCTCTCTGTCTCTGTCTCTCTCTGTCTCTGTCTCTCTCTCTCTCTCTCTCTCTCTCTCTCTCTCTCTCTCTCTCTCTGTCTCTCTCTCTCTCTCTCTCTCTCTCTCTCTCTCTCTCTCTCTCTGTCTCTGTCTCTGTCTCTCTGTCTCTCTGTCTCTCTGTCTCTCTCTGTCTCTCTCTGTCTCTGTCTCTCTGTCTCTCTGTCTCTGTCTCTCTCTCTGTCTCTGTCTCTCTCTCTCTCTCTCTCTCTCTCTCTCTCTCTCTCTCTCTCTCTCTCTCTCTCTCTCTCTCTCTCTCTCTCTCTGTCTCTGTGTGTGTCCAGATAATGAGAAGTTGCTTGCGGACTGGGGCACTCCCTTCCTCTCAGCCTGGAGGATCACACACAACTACAGAGTATGGTTCATCAACAAGCACCCAGCCATGGCCGAGATTACCCCAGGGTAAGAAACACATTCTGAGGGTAGTAGAGGCTCTGAGGGTAGTAGAGGCTCTGAGGGTAGTAGCTGGGTGTAGTCTGGCTGAGATCACCCCAGGGTAAGAAACACATTCTGCGGGAGGTAGCTGGGTCTGCGGGTGGTAGCTGGGTCTGCGGGTGGTAGCTGGGTCTTCAGGTGGTATCTGGGTCTGCGGGTGGTAGCTGGGTGTTGGATTGGTCATCTTTAGTGTCTTCCAAATGGAAAATATCTAGATGTTTGACTTGGATAAATAACTTGTGTTATTTCCTCTTTCTCAGTCATCCGTTCCAAGGACAGTACAGTGCTGCTGATCTGAAATTAAGATTCTCACAGTGAGTACTTCGGTCTAATTAAGATTCTCACAGTGAGTACTTCAGTCTAATTAAGATTCTCACAGTGAGTACTTCGGTCTAATTAAGATTCTCACAGCGAGTACTTCAGTCTAATTAAGATTCTCACAGTGAGTACTTCGGTCTAATTAAGATTCTCACAGTGAGTACTTCGGTCTAATTAAGATTCTCACAGTGAGTACTTCGGTCTAATTAAGATTCTCACAGTGAGTACTTCGGTCTAATTAAGATTCTCACAGCGAGTACTTCGGTCTAATTAAGATTCTCACAGCGAGTACTTCGGTCTAATTAAGATTCTCACAGTGAGTACTTCGGTCTAATTAAGATTCTCACAGTGAGTACTTCGGTCTAATTAAGATTCTCACAGTGAGTACTTCGGTCTAATTAAGATTCTCACAGTGAGTACTTCAGTCTAATTAAGATTCACACAGTGAGTACTTCGGTCTAATTAAGATTCTCACAGTGAGTACTTCGGTCTAATTAAGATTCTCACAGTGAGTACTTCAGTCTTCTTTGGCATGTATTGATTACCGTTCTACATATCTGTAATGTAGACTATATCACACAATGTCATTGAAATGACAATCTCACAAAAACATGCAGATGTCTGCCTCCCAGTGGTGAAGTTTGGTAGTGTTTCTATGCCAGGTAGAATGTGGTATGATGCAGATTCATCATAAAAGGGCATTTCACTGCTTCTCTGATTATAATAATACACAATAGATAGTGAATCTATTTTTTGCCAAGTACTGTAAAAAGGCTGTGGCCTATTCCATCAACTCAGTGGCCTTGTGGTTAGTGTCAGCCCTAAGAATGGAAGGTTTGGAGTTTGATCCCCGGCTGAATCATACCAAAGACTGTAAAAATGGGACCCAATGTGTGTCTACTTGGCACTCAGCATTAAGGAGATAGATTGGGGGTAAGGCCCTCCGGTAGACTGGCGTCCTGTCCAGGGGGTGTATTCGTACATCAAGCTGCCTCACGCTACAGAAACCGGTGATTGGCTCCTACTCCTATGAGCCATTCCCACTGGCACAATCCAAGGCTACTTCCTTACTTATGAGATGAGCCGAGATGTCCACAAGTCCAAGTCAACTCTTTCGAGGGAAGAGTCGAGTCATAGTGTTGAGGACCAACAGGTATAAATCAGGGTAAAGGAATGAAACCCAATGTTTTCCCCTCCGTGTGTAGACCTAGACCAGGTTTCTGAAGAAGTTAGAGCAAATCATCCTGCCATTTTGCTGAATTATATTCAGAGAGAAGTTGGGAAATGAATCCCAAACCAAGTGGCCATCCAGAAGGTTCCGACACAGCACCATGGTGTCGCTGACTCCTTACATATAGCCCATATTCTGAAGTGGGATAAAGGAATGAGAGGTCCGCACACAGAATCTAACTGATTCCCAGTGACGTCTCCCTGCATCTAAATATACTGTACGTTACATATACTACATTTCTACTTCCTCTGGATGTGTTGTTAGCCCAGCACCGGTAGTCTCAAATTTAGGATGTGCATATGGCCCTCCCTTCCTCCATGTTCTAAACTCTTTAAACTCTGTGTTCTAAACCCTGTGTTCTAAACCCTGTGTTCTAAACCCTGTGTTCTAAACTCTGTGTTCTAAACTCTTTAAACCCTGTGTTCTAAACCCTGTGTTCTAAACTCTGTGTTCTAAACTCTTTAAACCCTGTGTTCTAAACTCTGTGTTCTAAACTCTGTGTTCTAAACCCTGTGTTCTAAACTCTTTAAACTCTGTGTTCTAAACCCTGTGTTCTAAACTCTTTAAACCCTGTGTTCTAAACCCTGTGTTCTAAACCCTGTGTTCTAAACTCTTTAAACTCTGTGTTCTAAACTCTGTGTTCTAAACTCTTTAAACCCTGTGTTCTAAACCCTGTGTTCTAAACCCTGTGTTCTAAACTCTGTGTTCTAAACTCTTTAAACCCTGTGTTCTAAACCCTGTGTTCTAAACTCTTTAAACCCTGTGTTCTAAACTCTGTGTTCTAAACTCTTTAAACCCTGTGTTCTAAACCCTGTGTTCTAAACCCTGTGTTCTAAACTCTGTGTTCTAAACTCTTTAAACCCTGTGTTCTAAACCCTGTGTTCTAAACTCTGTGTTCTAAACTCTTTAAACCCTGTGTTCTAAACTCTTTAAAATCTGTGTTCTAAACTGTGTTCTAAACCCTGTGTTCTAAACCCTGTGTTCTAAACCCTGTGTTCTAAACTCTTTAAACTCTGTGTTCTAAACTCTGTTCTAAACTCTGTGTTCTAAACTCTTGTCCTCAACTCCATATTCTTATGTAACATATAGCTCGGTGCCATGTTTCGCTGCAGTCACTCTATTTCATAGAGTACTAAGCTACTAATAACTGCCCTGCTTGTGATGGTGATAGAGAAAGACACCAGGTCTCATATTTTGCTCCGTCCATTAATTATGACAGAGGGTCATTCTCAAAAACCTTTGCTGGTCGTCTTCAGGCGGGGGCTTGGGTTACGTTCCAGGAAGTGTATAGGAAATGCGATCCCGCCATGTGTTGACTGTCCCGGGTCTCCAGCCCTGCCTCTAGGGCTACCCTCCAGACATTTCCCCCCTGCCTCCACCCTATGCCGGCGTCCCTATTCCCTATATAGTGCACTACTTTTGACCAGGACCCATAGGGAATAGAATGCACTATGTAGGGAATATGATCTGTTGCATCACTGTAAAGGCTGCCATGCGTTGGTACAGTCAGAGTTCAGGGGAGTAGCTAGGTGTGAGATGTACGGTGGAAGTCGGAACTTTACATACACCTTAGCCGAATACATTTCAACTCAGTTTTTTTTCACAATTCCTGACATTTAATCTTAGTAAAAATTCCCTGTCTTAGGTCAGTTGGGATCACCACTTTATTTTCAGAATGTGAAATGTCAGAATAATAGTAGAGAGAATGATTTATTTCAGCTTTTATTTCTTTCATCACATTCCCAGTGGGGAAGTTTACAAACACTCCATTAGTATTTGGTAGCATTGCCTTTAAATTGTTTAACTTGGGTCAAACGTTTCGGGTAGCCTTCCACAAGCTTCCCACAATAAGTTGGGTGAATATTGGCCCATTCTTTCTGACAGAGCTGGTGTAACTGAGTCAGGTTTGTAGGCCTCCTCGCTCGCACACGCTTTTTCAGTTCTGCCCACAAATGTTCTATAGGATTGAGGTCAGGGCTTTGTGATGGCCACTCCAATACCTTGACTTTGTTGTCCTTAAGCCATTTTGCCACAACTTTGGAAGTATGCTTGGGGTCATTGTCCATTTGGAAGACCCATTTGCAACCAAGCTTTAACTTCCTGACTGATGTCTGAGATGTTGCGTCAATATATCCACATAATTTTCCTCCCTCATAATGTCATCTATTTTGTGAAGTGCACCAGTCCCTCCTGCAGCAAAGCACCCCCACAACATGATGCTGCCACCCTCGTGCTTCACGGTTGGGATGGTGTTCTTCGGCTTGCAAGCCTCCCCCTTTTTCCTCCAAACAGTTCTATTTTTGTTTCATCAGACCAGAGGACATTTCTCCAAAAAGTACAATCTTTGTCCCCATGTGCAGTTGCAAACCGTAGTCTGGCTTTTTTAGGGCGGTTTTGGAGCAGAGGCTTCTTCCTTGCTGAGCGGCCTTTCAGGTTATGTCGATATAGGACTCGTTTTACTGTGGATATAGATACTTTTGCACCTGTTTCCTCCAGCATCTTCACAAGGTTCTCTGCTGTTGTTCTGGGATTGATTTGCACTTTTCGAACCAAAGTACAATCATCTCTAGGAGACCGAATGCGTCTCCTTCCAGAGCGGTATGACGGCTGCGTGGTCCCTAGGTGTTTATACTTGCGTACTGTTGTTTGTACAGATGAATGTGGTACCTTCAGGCGTTTGGAAATTGCTCCCAAGGATGAACCAGACTTGTGGAGGTCTACAATTTTTTTTCTGAGGTCTTGGCTGATTTGTTTTTATTTTCCCATGATATCAAGCAAAGAGGCACTGAGTTTGAAGGTAGGCCTTGAAATACATCCGCAGGTACACCTCCAATTGACTCAAATTATGTCAATTAGCCTATCAGAAGCTTCTAAAGCCATGACAGTTTTCTGGAATTTTCCAAGCTGTTTAAAGGCACAGTCAACTTAGTGTAAGTAAAATGCTGACCCACTGGAATTGTGATACAGTGAATTATAAGTGAAATAATCTGTCTGTAAACAATTGTGGGAAAAATTACTTGTGTCATGCACAAAGTAGATGTCCTAACCGACTTGCCAAAACTATAGTTTGTTAACAAGAAATTTGTGGAGTGGTTGAAAAACGAGTTTTAATGACTCCAACCTAAGTGTATGTAAACTTCTGACTTCAACTGTATGTTGTGAGGTCGGCAACGGGGACGAAGTGATTGCTGCTACGAGGTGTGTCAGTGGAACACGAGGGGTTCATTATTTCCTACGTAGTGCACTAGTTTTAACCAGAAGTCTATTGAGTATACAGTGCCATTTGGGTGTTGAATTTCATTTAACCTTTATTTAACTTGGCAAGTCAGTTTAGAACAAATACTTATTTACAATGACGGACTTCCTCGGCCAAGTCCTAACCCAGACGGCGCTAGGCCAATTGTGCGCCGCCCTATGGGACTCCCAATCGCGGAATCGAACCAGGGTCTGTAGTGACGCCTCTAGCACTGAGATGCAGTGCCTTAGACCGCTGCGCCACTCGTGAGCCCAAAGGGGTGTATGGCTGAGTGTCTCCTGCACTATAAACTCTGGGTGTAGTGTCAAATGGTACCTTATTCCAAGCCAATCAGATTGCAAGCTGAAGCTATTTCCGTGAGGCTTATCTATCCTCTTCCCACTGAGGTTAATAAGAGTTGATAGGACTAGTGACCGTCTTGGCTAGACGTCGACCGATTTTATGATTTTTCAACGCCGATACCGATTTATTGGAGGACCCCCAAAAAAAAGCAGATACCGATTAATCGTCTGATTTTTATATATATATATTTGTTATAATGACAATTACAACAATACTGAATGAACAATGAACACTTTTACACTTAATATAATACATAAATAAAATCTATTTAGTCTCAAATAAATAACGAAACATGTTCAATTTGGTTGAAATAATGCAAAAAACACAGTGTTGGAGAAGAAAGTACAATATGTGCCATGTAAAAAAAGCTAACGTTTAAATTCCTTGCTCAGAACATGAGAACATATGAAAGCTGGTGGTTCCTTTTTAACATGAGTCTTCAATACTCCCAGTTAACAAGTTTTAGGTTGTAGTAATTATAGGACTATTTCTCTCTATACCATTTGTATTTCATAGACCTTTGACTATTGGATGTTCTTATAGGCACTTTAAGCCTAATCTCGGGAGTTGATCGGCTTGAAGTCATAAACAGCGCTGTGCCACAAAGCATTGCTAAGAGCTGTAAAGTTTGAATGAATGCTTACGAGCCTGCTGCTGCCTACCACCGCTCAGTCAGACTGCTTTATCAAATATCAAAATCATATACTTACAGTGAGGGGGGAAAAAGTATTTGATCCCCTGCTGATTTTGTACGTTTGCCCACTGACAAAGAAATGATCAGTCTATAAATTTAATGGTAGGTTTATTTGAAAAGTGAGAGACAGAATAACAACAAAGAAATCCAGAAAAACGCATCTGAAAAATGTTATAAATTGATTTGCATTTTAATGAGGGAAATAAGTATTTGACCCCCCCTCTCAATCAGAAAGATTTCTGGCTCCCAGGTAGGTGTCTTTTATACAGGTAACGAGCTGAGATTAGGAGCACACTCTTAAAGGGAGTGCTCCTCATCTCAGCTTGTTACCTGTATAAAAGACACCTGTCCACAGAACCAATCAATCAATCAGATTCCAAACTCTCCACCATGGCCATGACCAAAGAGCACTCCAAGGATGTCAGGGACAAGATTGTAGACCTACACAAGGCTGGAATGGGCTACAAGACCATCGCCAAGCAACTTGGTGAGAAGGTGACAACAGTTGGTGCGATTATTCGCAAATGGAAGAAACACAAAAGAACTGTCAATCTCCCTCGGCCTGGGGCTCCATGCAAGAACTCACCTCGTGGAGTTGCAATGATCATGAGAATGGTGAGGAATCAGCCCAGAACTACACAGGAGGATCTTGTCAATGATCTCAAGGCAGCTGGGACCATAGTCACCAAGAAAACAATTGGTAACACACTACGCCGTGAAGGACTGAAATCCTGCAGCGCCCCCTGCTCAAGAAAGCACATATACATGCCCGTCTGAAGTTTGCCAATGAACATCTGAATGATTCAGAGGACAACTGGGTTTAAGTGTTGTGGTCAGATGAGACCAAAATGGAGCTCTTTGGCATCAACTCAACTCGCCATGTTTGGAGGAGGAGGAATGCTGCCTATGACCCCAAGAACACCATCCCCACCGTCAAACATGGAGTTGTAAACATTATGCTTTGGGGGTGTTTTTCTGCTAAGGGGGCAGGACAACTTCACCGCATCAAAGGGACGATGGATCGGGCCATGTACTGTCAAATCTTGGGTGAGAACCTCCTTCCCTCAGCCAGGGCATTAAAAATGGGTCGTGGATGGGTATTCCAGCATGACGATGACCCAAAACACACGGCCATGGCAACAAAGGAGTGGCTCAAGAAAAAGCACATTAAGGTCCTGGAGTGGCCTAGCCAGTCTCCAGACCTTAATCCCATAGAAAATCTGTGGAGGGAGCTGAAGGTTCGAGTTGCCAAACGTCAGCCTCGAAACCTTAATGACTTGGAGAAGATCTGCAAAGAGAAGTGGGACAAAATCCCTCCTGAGATGTGTGCAAACCTGGTGGCCAACTACAAGAAACGTCTGACCTCTGTGATTGCCAACAAGGGTTTTGCCACTAAGTACTAAGTCATGTTTTGCAAATACTTATTTCCCTCATTAAAATGCAAATCAATTTATAACATTTTTCAGATGTGTTTTTCTGGATTTTTTTTGTTGTTATTCTGTCTCTCACTGTTCAAATAAACCTACCATTAAAATTATAGACTGATAATTTCTTTGTCAGTGGGCAAACGTACAAAATCAGCAGGGGATCAAATACTTTTTTCCCTCACTGTAATTATAATATAATAAACACACAGAAATACGAGCCTTTGGTCATAAATATGGTCAAATCCTGAAACTATCATTTCGAAAACAAAACGTTTATTCTTTCAGTGAAATGCGGAACTGTTCCGTATTTTATCGAACGTGCAGCAACCCCAAGTCTAAATATTGCTGTTACATTGCACAACCTTCAATGTTATGTCATAATTATGTACAATTCTGGCAAATTAATTACAGTCTTTGTTAGGAAGAAATGGTCTTCACACAGTTCGGCAACGAGCCAGGTGGCCCAAACTGCTGCATACACCCCAACTCTGCTTGCACAGAACGCAAGAGAAGTGACACAATTTCAGGCACGTCATTGATTCTATGCAACGCTGGACAAGCTAGTTAAACTAGTAATATCATCAACCATGTGTAGTTAACTAGTGATTGTGTTAAGATTGATAGTTTTTTATAAGATAAGTTTAATGCTAGCTAGCAACTTACCATGGCTCCTTGCTGCCTGCACTCGCGTAACAGGTGGTCAGGCTGCCACTCAGTCTCCTCGTGGATTGCAATGTAATCGGCGTCCAAAAATGCCGATTACCGATTGTTATGAAAACTTGAAATCTGCCCTAATTAATCGGCCATTCCGATTAATCGGTCGACCTCTAATCTTGGCACTATATTGTTGAAATGTGTGTTGACATCTGGGGGGCTTTAAAAATATTTAGTTGTATATTTGTGGTGAAATGTACCCGGGATAACATCCGGCCACTCCAGCTCAGCTCTCAGGTTGGCTGACTGGGTTGGATGATTAGATCTCTCAACCTCTCTCACTACTATAACAGGTTGTAGTAACACACACAGTGTTAAGAACATTCAGATAGACCACTACTGTTTGTTTCTTGGAAGAGAAGAGAAATGTCACACTGCTACCCAGGGTTTATTTCTGGGTGCCAGGTGGTTGGTGGGTTGGTTGTGACGGAGTAGCCATTCTGTTTTCTCTCTGAATTTCAGCTCGGTGCAGAACAGTGAGCGTGGGAAGAAGATGGGGGCAGCTGTGATCACCACCAGTCGAAGTGTTGTGCAGACTGGGAAGGCAGTAGGTGAGACAGAGTCAGGCTCTCTAGCCAACCCTTCCCCAGCGAGACAAACAAACAAACAGACAGACAGACTCTCTAGCCAACCCTTCCCCAGTGAGACAAACAAACAAACAAACAAACAGACTCTCTAGCCAACCCTTCCCCAGTGAGACAAACAAACAGACAGACAGACTCTAGCCAACCCTTCCCCAGTGAGACAAACAAACAGACAGACAGACAGACTCTTTAGCCAACCCTTCACCAGTGAGACATACAAACAGGCAGACATACTAACAGTAAATCCAGAATCCTGCAAACAAAATTTCTGGAAAACCTGGGATTTTTGGGAAAGTTACTGTAATTTTGCAACCCAAACAGTACAGTACTTTACAGGGCATACAGTTTCAGTATTCAGATCCCTGGACTTTTTCCACATTTTATTACGTTTCAGCCTAGACATTTTTGCAAATGTATTACAAATATAAAACAGAAATATACCATTTACACAAGTATTCAGACCATTTACTCAGTACTTTGTTGAAGCACCTTTGGCAGCGATTACAGCCTGGAGTCTTCTTGGGTATGACTCTACAAGCTTGGCACACCTGTATTTGGGGAGTTTCTCCCATTCTTCTCTGCAGATCCTCTCCAGCTCTGTCAGGTTGGATGGGGAGTGTCGCTGCACAGCTATTTTCAGGTCTCTTCAGAGATGTTTTATTCGGGTTCAAGTCCAGGCTCTGGCTGGGCCACACAAGGACATTCAGATAGACTTGTCCCGAAGCCACACCTGCGTTGTCTTGGCTGTGTGTTTAGGGTTGTTGTCCTGTTGGAAGGTGAACCTTCGCCCCAGTCTGAGGTCCTGAGCGCTCTGGAGCAGGTTTTCATCAAGGATCTCTCTGTACTTTTCTCTTTTTATCTTTCCCTCGATCCTGACTAGTCTCCCAGTCACTGCCGCTGAAAAACATCCCCACAGTCAAAGTCACCATTATTAGTCAGTTGTACAACCGAATGCCTTCAACCGAAATGTGTCTTCCGCATTTAACCCAACCCCTCTGAATCAGAGAGGTGCGGGGGGCTGCCTTAATCGACTTCCACGTCTTGGCGCCCGGGGAACAGTGGGTTAACTGCCTTGTTCAGGGCAGAGCGACAGATTTTTTTTCCTTGTCAGCTCGGGATTCGAACTTTGCAACCCTCGGTTACAAGTCCAACGCTCTAACCACTAGGCTACCTGCCGCCCCAGCATGACGCTGCCACCACCATGCTTCACTGTAGGGATGGTGCCAGGTTTCCTCCAGACGTGACGCTTGGCATTCAGGCCAAAGAGTTCAATCTTGGTTTCATCAGACCAGAGAATCTTGTTTCTCATGGTCTGAGAGTCCTTTAGGTGCCTTTGGTAAACTCCAAGTGGGCTGTCATGTGCCTTTTTACTGAGGAGTGGCTTCCGTCTGGCCACTCTACCATAAAGGCCTGATTTGTGGAGTGATGCAGAGACTGTTGTCCTAGTGGAAGTTTCTCCCATCTCCAGAGAGGAACTCTAGAGCTCTGTCAGAGTGACCATCGGGTTCTTAGTCACCTTCCTGACCAAGGCCATTCTTCCCCGATTGCTCAGTTTGGCCAGGCGGCCAGCTCTAGGAAGGGGGTTCCAAACTTCTTCCATTTAAGAATGATGGAGGCCACTGTGTTCTTGGGGACCTTCAATGCTGCAGAAATGTTTTGGTACCCTTCCCAAGATCTGTGCCTCGACACAATCCTGCCTCGGAGCTCAACAAACAATTCCTTTGTCCTTATGGCTTGCTTTTTGCTCTGACGTGCACTGTAAACTGTGGGACCTTATATAGACAGGTGTGTGCCTTTCCAAATCATGTCCAATCAATTGAATTTACCACAAGTGGACTCCAATCAAGTTGTAGAAACATCTCAAGGATGATCAATGGAAACAGGATACACCTGAGCTCAATTTCGAGTCTCATAGCAACAGGTCTGAATACTTATGTAAATAAGATATTTCTGTTTATTATATTTTATAAATTTGCACACACAAAAAATTAATAAATTATTTCTTTGTCGTTATGGAGTATTGTGTGTGTATATTCATGAGTAAAAAAAAAATATTTAATACATTTTAGAATAATGCTGTAAAGTAACAGAATGTGGAAAAAGTCAAGGGGTCTGAATACTTTCCGAAGGCGCTGTCTAACCCCTCCTGTCTCCATCCTCCAGGTCAGTCAGTGGGTGGAGCTCTGAGCAGCGCTAAGTCAGCCATGTCCTCCTGGTTCTCTACGTTGGCACCGCCAGCTATCGTACCCACTCCAGCAGCCTCACCAGAGCCTCAGTTACCTACAGAGACCAAGCCTTGACCACCTGCCTGTCTGCCTGTCTCTTCTCACGGCAGCTGTCTAGCGGGAGAGACTAAGGTTAACCTAACAGTCCTCCCCTGACTCTCTCAATTCGTCTTTCCTTGATTTCCTGCACTCTTTCTCCTCATTCTCAAACCCCATTGGAGAAAAAAAGTCAGAGGGGAGGGATCTTGGACTGTGTCCTCCAATACAGTTGAGAAGGAGGCAAGGAGACACTTCTCCTGTTCCTCCTCTCAGAACCAGGTAGTTTCAGGAGCATCTGGGTTGGGCAGAATAGGTTTTATTCGTGTTGTTTAGGGAAGGGTTTTATTTTATGAAGAATGTGTTGTTTCAGGCCATTGATGGGATCACAACACAACAGATCGATCCTGTTTGCGTCCCAAATGGCACCCTATTCCCTGTATAGTGCACTATAGTTTTTGAAAAGGAAAAAAAAATACTTAAAAAAATATTTTTTTATAAAGGGAATAGATTGCCATTTGGGATGCATCCAAGGTGTCCAGGACCCTCCTTTCATCCTCTACACCCAGGTTACGACAGACAGGCAGACAGACAGGCAGGCAGGCAGGCAGGCAGGCAGGCAGACAGGCAGGCAGGCAGAGAAAAATACACTTCTGTCATTCCCCAAAAAGACAAACAGACATGTCCATGCTCAGAGTCTCAGCCATTTTAGATGTGAGTGTTGTCTCTGCGTTTTATCCCAGACCAGTGTTTTTCTCTAGCTGTATATCAACAAGGTGTATACTGTATATACTGACAGTCTGTAATGACAGTGTGTGTCGCTGTCTACGTCGGATGGCGCCACTCCTACGCGACTCTCGTCCCTGCAGGCAGAATCGACATGCTATCTGACCTAAGACAATGGTGTTACTGTAAATCGACAAGACACTGAGCCAGAGCAAGTTCATCTCACATTGAACAGGTTGAGTCCCAAATGGAAACCTATCCCACAAATAGTGCAATACTTATGACCAGATCTCTAAGGGGTTGGTGGGTTGGGTTGGGTTGGGTGTATGCCTGGGTGGGTGGGTGGTTGGGATGGTGGGTGGGTGGTTGGTTGGGTTGGTGGGTTTGGTGCATGGCTGGGTGGGTGGTTGGGTTGGTGGGTTTGGTGCATGGCTGGGTGGGTGGTTGGGTTGGTGGGTTTGGTGCATGGCTGGGTGGGTGGTTGGGTTGGTGGGTTTGGTGCATGGCTGGGTGGGTGGTTGGGTTGGTGGGTTTGGTGCATGGCTGGGTGGGTGGTTGGGTTGGTGGGTTTGGTGCATGGCTGGGTGGGTGGTTGGTTGGGTGGTTGGTTGGGATGGTGGGTGCCATTTGGAACACATTCTGTTCGTCACTCCTTCAGGAAAATAAAATTGGTTTGGACTCTCGTTTCTATCCATACTATGATTGAATACGATGACATGTTATAGTGAACTCTATAGAGAGATGAAGGCTGGAGGAATGTGGGATATAAACAAATGTACTGATGTATTTACCTTTTCTTTTATATTGATGTAGTTCAGGCCTGGAGCTGTTCTTGTCTATTCATGCTCTGTATTATGTCATGTTCTGTGTTGGACCCCAGGAAGAGTAGCTACTGCTTTTGCAACAGCTACTGGGGATCCTAATAAAATATCAAAAAACGAGTTTGTTGGACTCCCACATAATCATTATGGGTTCCCTCTTCGTCATGACAACACTGGAACCAATCACTACTAATCTATGCACCACACCAACTACGGTGTGTCTAACGTTAGCACCCTATTCCCTATATAGTGCACTACGTAGGGAATTGTATGTGTCTGTACAAAGTAAAGATGATTTTATATACTGAACAAAAAATATAAATGCAACAATTTCAACGATTTTACTGAGTTACAGTTCATATGTGGAAATCAGTCACTTGAAATAAATTCAAATGACTGAGAATACAGATTTGCATCTGTTGGTCACAGATACCTTTACAAAAATAAATGGGCCTCAGGATGTCATTACGGTATTTCTGTGCATTCAAATCAATATATAAAATGTTGTAAGTAGCTTCTGCCTGCCCATACCATAACCCCACCACTACCATGGGGCACTCTGTTCTGTAGCTTCTGCCTCCCCATACCATAACCTCACCACTACCATGGGGCACTCTGTTCTGTAGCTTCTGCCTCCCCATACCATAACCTCACCACTACCATGGGGCACTCTGTTCTGTAGCTTCTGCCTCCCCATACCATAACCCCACCACTACCATGGGGCACTCTGTTCACAATGTTGACATCAGCAAACCGCTCACCCACACGACGCCATACACGTGGTCTGTGGTTGTGAGGCCAGTTGGACGTACTGTCCAAATTCTGTAAAAACGACGTTGGAAGCAGCTTAAGTAGAGAAATTATCATGACATTCTCTGGCAACAGCGCTGGTGGACATTCAATTGCACGCTCCCTCAAAACATGACACATCTGTGGCATTGTGCTGTGTGACAGAACTGCACCTTTTAGAGTGACCTTGTATTGTCCCCAGCACAAGGTGCACCTGTGTAATGATCATGCTGTTTAATCAGCTTCTTGATATGCCACACCTGTCAGGTGAATGGATTATCTTGGCAAATTAGAAATGCTCACTAACAGGGATGTAAACACATTTGTGCACAAAATTTGAGATAAGCTTTCTGTGCAAATGGAACATTTTTGGGATGTTTTATTTCAGCTCATGAAACATGGGACAAACACTTTACATGTTGCGTTTATATTTCTGTTCAGTATATTATCTATGTGCATTCTTAGTAGCCTCTAATTTTCACTTTGAGATCATTATGGTCATCTCTCCCCAACTGTTTGTATTCGAGATGCTTGCTGTTTGTATTTGGGATGATTGCTGTTTGTATTTGGGATGATTGCTGTTTGTATTTGGGATGATTGCTGTTTGTATTTGGGATGATTGCTGTTTGTATTTGGGATGATTGCTGTTTGTATTTGGGATGATTGCTGTTTGTATTTGGGATGATTGCTGTTTGTATTTGGGATGATTGCTGTTTGTATTTGGGATGATTGCTGTTTGTATTTGAGATGATTACTGTTTGTATTTGGGATGATTACTGTTTGTATTTGGGATGATTACTGTTTGTATTTGAGATGCCATTTGATGCTGTTAAATTACTAGTAGTTTCTAACAACAGTTAGGCGGGCATGCTCTGAGAACATGATTGTCTGTAATGGCACCCTATTTCCTATATAGTGAGCTCCTTTTGTTTTGATTAGGGCCAATAGGTGGTGGACTATATAGGGAATGGGGTGCCATTTTGGACACGCTCAGGTCCAGTTATAATTTTTCAACTGTAATGAATGCTCTCTGAATGATGGCTGTCTTTCCGTCGGCTGTCTGAATGATGGCTGTCTTTCCGTCGGCTGTCTGAATGATGGCTGTCTTTCCGTCGGCTGTCTGAATGATGGCTGTCTTTCCGTTGGCTGTCTGAATAATGGCTGTCTTTCCGTCGGCTGTCTGAATGATGGCTGTCTTTCCGTTGGCTGTCTGACTGATGGCTGTCTTTCCGTTGGCTGTCTGAATGATGGCTGTCTGAATGATGGCTGTCTTTCCGTCGGCTGTCTTTCTGTCGGCTGTTTGAATGATGGCTGTCTTTCTGTCGGCAGTCTGAATGATGGCTGTCTTTCCGTCGGCTGTCTGAATGATGGCTGTCTTTCCGTCGACTGTCTGAATAATGGCCGTCTTTCCATCGGCTGTCTGACTGATGGCTGTCTTTCCGTTGGCTGTCTGAATGATGGCTGTCTGAATGATGGCTGTCTTTCCATCGGCTGTCTTTCCGTCGGCTGTCTGAATGATGGCTGTCTTTCCGTCTGCTGTCTTTCTGTCGGCTGTCTGAATAATGGATGTCTTTCCGTCGGCTATCTGAATGATGGCTGTCTTTCCGTTGGCTGTCTGAATGATGGCTGTCTTTCCGTCGGCTGTCTTTCTGTCGGCTGTCTGAATGATGGCTGTCTGAACTTTAGATGTCCATTCCTCCTCGAGTTCCCGTCATGACATTTAAACTCAAATACAGGCAATTCATATTGCCTGTGTTTGGACTGTGTGCTGTATGCTCCGTTTGTTGAATTCTATCATTCATATTTTGGGTTGATTTTCGAATAAAAAAATATATATATATCATTGGACAATGTTTTACATTTATGTCATATTTACAATGTGTATTTAAAATATGAATGTATTATACATTATACATTGAAATTCACAAAACATTTTCCTGAAAGATGCTTTTTTGTATTTTGTTGAGGAAAACAGTTATAATTTATACTATGTTGTATTGCTGCATTAAATCAGAGAAACTGAACGTCTCCTCTTTACCTCAAAATACAAACAAATAAAAGATGGAAATTATCATTTTTATCTAAAAGCTTCTGTACCTAAAACAAAACTAAACAAATGATGAAAAGGAAATAGTATTTTTTCCCCCTGTAAACTGTTTAAAGAGAGACGAGGAAGAGGAAGCGAGACAACCCACTTAAGTTTTTTCCCCCTTGTATTTTTCTGGTTCAATGAACGAAGTAGACCAGACCCGCTGCTCATGGTGTCTACGAGAGGACCCCCACTATTACACCCCCCCATCCCACCCCCCGAGCCCCATCCTGTGTGTATCAGATACTCAACATGCTCTGTTCACACCTACTGTGATGGTACGGGCCTAAACCACATGACAACAACACTATACACTATGGAACACAAAGATCTTATTATCTCATCCTGGAATATACAAGGTCTGAGGTCATCTGCCTTTGGCCTAAAGAGCAGGAATCCAGACTTCATTAAATAAATTAGAAATACAGACATTGTCATCCTACAAGAAACACGGTATAAAGGAGACGGACCCACTGGTTGCCCTCTAGGTTACAGAGAGCTGGCAGTCCCATCAATCACATTTCAATCAAATGTATTTATAAAGCCCTTCTTACATCAGCTGATGTCACAGAGTGCTGTACAGAAACCCAGCCTAAAACCCCAAACAGCAAGCAATGCAGATGTAGAAGCACGGTGGCTAGGAAAAACTCCCTAGAAAGGCCAGAACCTAGGAAGAAACCTAGAGAGGAACCAGGCTCTGAGAGGTGGCCACGAAGATATCCCCCACGGCACAACCCAATGGGTGGCGTCAACCCGGACAGGAAAATCACGTCAGTGACTCAACCCACTCAAGTGACACACCCCTCCTAGGGATGGCATGGAAGAGAACCAGTAAGCCAGTGACTCAGCCCCTGTAATAGGGTTAGAGGCAGAGAATCCCAGTGGAGAGAGGGGAACCGGCCAGGCAGAGACAGCAAGGGCGGTTCGTTGCTCCAGTGCATTTCCGTTCACCTTCACACTCCTGGTCCAAACTACACTCAATCATAGGACCTACTGAAGAGATGAGTCTTCAATAAAGACTTAAAGTCTGCGTCTCTCACATGGATAGGCAGATCATTCCATAAAAATTGAGCTCTATAGGAGAAAGCCCTGCCTCCAGCTGTTTGCTTAGAAATTCTAGGGACAGTAAGGAGGCCTGCGCCTTGTGACCGTAGCGTACGTGTAGGTATGTACGGCAGGACCAAATCGGAAAGATAGGTAGGAGCAAGCCCATGTAATGCTTTGTAGGTTAGCAGTAAAACCTTGAAATCAGCCCTAGTCTTAACACGAAGCCAGTGTAGAGAGGCTAGCACTGTAGTAATATGATACATTTTTAGCCACATGTAGCCAATAGTGCATCATTGTGCTAATTGGCCACATGTAGCCAATAGTGCATCATTGTGCTAATTGGCCACATGTAGCCAATAGTGCATCATTGTGCTAATTGGCCACATGTAGCCAATAGTGCATCATTGTGCTAATTAGCCACATGTAGCCTATTTCAAAGTCAAAGTCACCATTATTAGTGTCACCATTATTAGTCAGTTGTACAACCAAATGCCTTCAACCGAAATGTGTCTTCCGCATTTAACCCAACCCAGAGAGGTGCGGGGGGCTGCCTTAATCGACATCCACGTCTTCGGCACCCGGGGAACAGTGGGTTAACTGCCTTGTTCAGGGGCAGAACGACAGATTTTTTCCTTGTCAGCTCGGGGATTCGAACTTGCAACCCTCCGGTTACAAGTCCAACGCTCTAACCACTAGGCTACCTGCCGCCATCCATATTTGAATCATTATGGAACGCAGACCGTATGTAGCAGGTTAAACCTGGTGCACAGTTCACTAGGACTGGACCGTTGTCAAAGTTCCATGATTAGTGAGGATTATTAGGGTAGATTTATAGACTACTATTCAACCCCAATTCAACACCCAATTCTACACTTCTCTAATCTTCCAATATAGTTGAACAATTGAATATGCAACTTAAATGAATCAAAACATTAGAAGCACAGAATGTTATTGTATGCTGTAGAGTTAACATTTCCCTTCATTTAACTAGGCAAGTCTGTTAAGAACAAGTTCTTACTTATAATGACGGCCTACCCCGGGCCAATTGTGACGCAGCCTGGATTCGAACCAGGTACTACAGTGTGATGCCTCTTGCACTGAGATGCAGTGTCTTAGACTGCTGCGCCACTCAGGAGCCCACTAAGGGGCCTCGTCCTCCACCAAACTTTACAGTTGGCACTGTGCAATGGATTTCATTTTTTTTATTTAGGGATAGCCAGGGGCACACTTCAACACAAATAATTTGTGTTTAGTGAGTCCGCCAGAGCGGAGGCCGTAGGGATGTGAATTGGACCATTTTCCTGATCTGCTAAGCATTCAAAATGTAACCAGTACTTTTGGATGTCAGGGAAAATGTAAGGAGTAGAAAGTACAATCTTTTCTTTAGGAACGTAGTGAAGTAAAAGTAGCCAAAAATAGATAGTAATGTACAGATACCCCAAAAAAACGACTTTAGAAGTGCATGAAAGTATTTTTACTGAATTGCTTTACACCACTGGATCTTAGGCTTTTCATGAAGCACCCGACGTACAGTTATTGTGCTGATGATGCTTACGGAGGCAGTTTGGAACTCGGGTAGTGAGTGTTGCAACTGAAGACTGGCGATTTGTACGTGCTTCAGCGGTCCCGTTCTGTGAGCTTGTGTGGCTTACCGCTTCGTGGCTGAGCCGTTGTTGCCCCTAGACGTTTCCACTTCATAATAACAGCACTTACAGTCGACCGGGGAAGCTCTAGCAGGGCAGAAATTTGACAAACTGACTTGTTGGAAAGGTGGCATCTTATGACGGTGCCATGTTAAAAATCACAGTGCTCTTCAGTAAGGACATTCTACTGACAATGTTTGTCTATTAGGGAGATTGCATGGCGGTGTATTCAATTGTATACACCTGTCAGCCATGGGTGTGGCGGAAATAGCCGAATCCACTAATTTGAAGGGGTGTCCACTTTTTCTATATATATATATATATATGTCGGAAGTTTACATATACCTTAGCCAAATACATTTCAACTCAGTTTTTCCACAATTCCTGACATTTAGTCCTAGTAAAAATTCCCTGACTTAGGTCAGTTAGGATCATCACTTTATTTTAAGAATGTGAAATGTCAGAATAATAGTAGAGAGAATTATTTATTTCAGCTTTTATTTATTTCATCACATTCCCAGTGGGTCAGAAGTTTACATACACTGAATTAGTATTTTGTAGCATTGCCTTTAAATTGTTTAACTTGGGTCAAACGTTTCAGGTAGCCTTCCACAAGCTTTCCACAATAAGTTGGGTAAATTTTGGTCCAATCCTCCTGACAGAGCTGGTGTAACTGAGTCAGGTTTGTAGGCCTCCTTGCTCGCACACATTTCTCCAAAAAGTACGATCTTTGTCCCCATGTGCAGTTGCAAACCGTAGTCTGGCTTTTTTAGGGCGGTTTTGGAGCAGTGGCTTCTTCCTTGCTGAGCGGCCTTTCAGGTTATGTCGATATAGGACTCGTTTTACTGTGGATAATGATACTTTTGTACCCGTTTCCTCCAGCATCTTCACAAGGTCCTTTGCTGTTGTTCTGGGATTGATTTGCACTTTTCGCACCAAAGTACGTTCATCTCTAGGAGACAGAACGCGTCTCATTCATGACAGCTGCGTGGTCCCAGGGTGTTTATACTTGCATACTATTGTTTGTACAGATGAACGTGGTACCTTCAGGCATTTGGAAATTGCTCCCAAGGATGAACCAGACTTGTGGAGGTCTACAATTTGTTTGAGATATTGGCTGATTTCTCCAAGATGTCAAGCAAAGAGGCACTGAGTTTGAAGGTAGGCCTTGAAATACATCCACAGGTACACCTCCAATTGACTCAAATTATGTCAATTAGCCTATCAGAAGCTTCTAAAGCTATGACAATTTTCAGGAATTTTCCAAGCATTTAAAGGCACAGTCAACTTAATGTATGTAAACTTCTGACCCAGTGGAATTGTGATTTATAATTCAATGTGTCTGTTAACAATTGATGGAAAAATGACTTGCGTCACGTACAAAGTAAATGTCCTAACTGTCTTGCCAAAACTATAGTTTGTTAACAAGAAATTTGTGGAGTGGTTGAAAAACAAGTTTTAATGACTCCAACCTAAGTGTATGTAAACTTCAACTGTGTGTGTGTGTGTGTGTGTGTGTGTGTATATATATATTAGTTTGAATACCAACTATTAAGAAATGTGAAGGAAAGGGCACTACTACACTGGTCTCTGGACAAAAGTAGTGTACTGCGTAGGCAACAGGGTTCTATTTGGGATGCGCACACTGAAGCCAAACGTCACCCTGTTCCCTACGCCAGTGCACTCCAACCCGGTTCCTGGAGAGCTACCCTCCTGTAGGTTATTTTTGACCCCAGTTGTAATTCACCCGTTTCAGTTTATCAACCAGCTAGTTATTAGAATCAGGTGCTCTAGATTAGGGTTGGAGCAAAAACCTGCAAGACCTGCCTGGGTGGAATGGCAGTGTGTGGTGGGTGTCAGTCAACACAATTATGGGAAGGGGGGGGGAAACGAGTTCAGACAGGAGGCATAACAGGTCCATAGGTTGTCAAGACACCGGCTCGATCAAACTAAACATGTTAATTGCTTATTTAAAAACATGAACCCAGGCTATTTGTGTTTTACCCACACACACTTGATAAAGAACATCGACTCAACAATATGCTCAGTAACTAATGCTGTTAAAGATGTACTGGGAGTTGACTAGTATAACAAATACATTTGAGACACATCAAGTGTGCTTCCTCAACAAAAAAAAAAAAACACATTAAATCCATCATGTGAAAATAACGAGTCGTTCGAGAACGTTTTGGTATGTGTTTTTTTTAATAAATTAAAACGTTCATTTAAAAAATACAGTGCCAAAGGAACATGATGCAGCCAAACATGCTAGTAAGGTTTGTCATGAAGCACCTGTGCTCATGTTTTAAAGTTGAAACCAGGACGCAGCTTGGTCCACCCCTCCACCCTGTTCCGTTCCCCACTACGGCTAGTGGTTGCTGGGACAATTCCCATAGCAACAGCCCTGGGCCAGCCCTCTTTCCTTCTCAGACCCAATCAGCAGCAAGAGTCCTCAAAGAAAATGTAAAATCAGCTAAGGGGGGGTGGGGGGAAATACCTATACACAATCACACTACAGTAATGTCTGATATTAAATACACTAATACAAAATAGAACCTGGTTATTTCCCCACACTAAAACAGTTTGTCTTTTTTTAAACATGAAAAATATATATTTTAGTATATTTCAGCAGCTTGGAAATAATGTATGAGCCCAAAGATCTATAGTTGTTGATGGGACAGAGAGTGAGTGGAGGTGTGTGTTGTTGATGGGACAGAGAGTGAGTGGAGGTGTGTGTTGTTGATGGGACAGAGAGTGAGTGGAGGTGTGTGTTGTTGATGGGACAGAGAGTGAGTGGAGGTGTGTGTTGTTGATGGGACAGAGAGTGAGTGGAGGTGTGTGTTGTTGATGGGACAGAGAGTGAGTGGAGGTGTGTGTTGTTGATGGGACAGAGAGTGAGTGGAGGTGTGTGTTGTTGATGGGACAGAGAGTGAGTGGAGGTGTGTGTTGTTGATGGGACAGAGAGTGAGTGGAGGTGTGTGTTGTTGATGGGACAGAGAGTGAGTGGAGGTGTGTGTTGTTGATGGGACAGAGAGTGAGTGGAGGTGTGTGTTGTTGATGGGACAGAGAGTGAGTGGAGGTGTGTGTTGTTGATGGGACAGAGAGTGAGTGGAGGTGTGTGTTGTTGATGGGACAGAGAGTGAGTGGAGGTGTGTGTTGTTGATGGGACAGAGAGTGAGTGGAGGTGTGTGTTGTTGATGGGACAGAGAGTGAGTGGAGGTGTGTGTTGTTGATGGGACAGAGAGTGAGTGGAGGTGTGTGTTGTTGATGGGACAGAGAGTGAGTGGAGGTGTGTGTTGTTGATGGGACAGAGAGTGAGTGGAGGTGTGTGTTGTTGATGGGACAGAGAGTGAGTGGAGGTGTGTGTTGTTGATGGGACAGAGAGTGAGTGGAGGTGTGTGTTGTTGATGGGACAGAGAGTGAGTGGAGGTGTGTGTTGTTGATGGGACAGAGAGTGAGTGGAGGTGTGTGTTGTTGATGGGACAGAGAGTGAGTGGAGGTGTGTGTTGTTGATGGGACAGAGAGTGAGTGGAGGTGTGTGTTGTTGATGGGACAGAGAGTGAGTGGAGGTGTGTGTTGTTGATGGGACAGAGAGTGAGTGGAGGTGTGTGTTGTTGATGGGACAGAGAGTGAGTGGAGGTGTGTGTTGTTGATGGGACAGAGAGTGAGTGGAGGTGTGTGTTGTTGATGGGACAGAGAGTGAGTGGAGGTGTGTGTTGTTGATGGGACAGAGAGAGAGAGTGAGTGGAGGTGTGTGTTGTTGATGGGACAGAGAGAGAGAGTGAGTGGAGGTGTGTGTTGTTGATGGGACAGAGAGAGAGAGTGAGTGGAGGTGTGTGTTGTTGATGGGACAGAGAGAGAGAGGAGTGGAGGTGTGTGTTGTTGATGGGACAGAGAGAGAGAGTGAGTGGAGGTGTGTGTTGTTGATGGGACAGAGAGAGAGAGTGAGTGGAGGTGTGTGTTGTTGATGGGACAGAGAGAGAGAGTGAGTGGAGGTGTGTGTTGTTGATGGGACAGAGAGAGAGAGTGAGTGGAGGTGTGTGTTGTTGATGGGACAGAGAGAGTGAGTGGAGGTGTGTGTTGTTGATGGGACAGAGAGAGTGAGTGGAGGTGTGTGTTGTTGATGGGACAGAGAGAGTGAGTGAGTGAAGGAGCTGTGTGTTGTTGATGGGACAGAGAGAGTGAGTGAGTGAAGGAGCTGTGTGTTGTTGATGGGACAGAGAGAGTGAGTGAAGGAGGTGTGTGTTGTTGATGGGACAGAGAGAGTGAGTGAAGGAGCTGTGTGTTGTAGCGAAGACCCACACTTGTAAAAAATAAAGAAAGAACAGCCGGCATCAATCCTATCACTATGCTGAGACGGAGGTCAGCTAGTGTTGGCGCTGTTCTGTAAACTGCCGGCTGGCTGTGTGGAAGACCTGTGTCCAGAGAGATTGACTAAGTAGGCGTCCACAACGGCACCCTATTCCCTATAGAGTGCACTACTTTTGACCAGAGCCCTATGGGCGAGCTCAACAAGCGTACGGTTGTCCTATGGTCCCTGGTCAAAAGTAGTGCACTCTGTAGGGAATAGGGAGCCGTTGTGGACGCACCCTAGGAGACAGGCTAGAGGGGCGGTAGTGTACCAGGGGAGAGGCAGGGGTTTGTGTGGGTGTCTGGGACAGAGAGGTAAAGAGATGGCCAGTGACCAGACCTGCAGTCACCACCTAGAGCCTCTCTCCCACATCTCCCCGTTCCCACTGCGAGACCTCAGACCTCCACCCTGGATGTTCCAATACCAGGTACATCCCCCTAATTATATATATAAAAAAAAAAAAAAAGCACACTTCTTTTGGCAAAAAGCCTATAGGGCTCTCGTCAAAGGTAGTGCCCTACACACAGGGAATAGGGAGTCATTTGGGACACAAGCCAGGTGTCCCAGGGAAAGACACATGGATTGAAAACAGTGTTGAGAGGAGAGAGAGGTGGAGATCAGGGGGGAGGGATTTTGGTACAGTTTCCATCGTTATTCCATGGAGACTTTCACCTGTAAGTGAATCATCATCACCACCACATATCAGTTGACTTGTGATAATAAAGTCGGAACTGGCAACAAAAAATTAAGTTCAAATTCTAGTATTCGGAAGGGAATTGTTTTTTCGTTTCTCTCCTACATTTTGAATGTCTGACTGTTTAGTATTGTTTGTTAGCCAGAACAGCCTTTAAATGCAGCAAGCCTAGTAGTTGTCAGATACCTCTGATCAAGATATCAACCCACTTAGCGTCTCAGTACTGTGGTACTCTACTCCTCCAACCTTCAGGGCCGCCCCTCCGACACGTCCAGAGGTGAAAGGTCAAGAGCTATATGTGAGGGAGAGACACCATCTCCCCGTCCACTGCAAACTCCTCGGCCCCGTCGAGGGAGAACAGGTAGGTGGGCGGTTTCCACGGGGACTCCTCCAGACAGGATGGGTACAGCTTCCCCACGGCGCAGCGGAAGTCCTTCCCCAGATCCCATAGTACCCGCTCAGACACGGGCTGCCTCAGAACCCAATGGTCCAGCTCCAGATCGTACTGGTAGATGGCGTACTTGGCGCGCTCGTTCATGTGAGTCTCGCGCATGAAGATGCAGAGAGAACCCGGGAGGACCACAGCCCGCACGCACGGGTCCGAGTAACGCTTGGCGGGGATGTTGGCGGCCAGGCGCCACTCGTTCTTGCCGACGTCGTAGATCTCCACGGTGACCGAGGAGCCGTCGATGGTGCTGGTAGGCATGCGGACACCCGAGTTGCTGACCACGTGGAGTCCGCCGATGTAGAAGATGAGGTCGCCGAAGGCCGCGGCGGAGGCGAAGCAACGGCTGGTCTTCCTCATGGCCATCTCTACCCAGGTGTCAGCGCGGGGGCAGTAGCAATACGTGAGGTCGTGGGTCATCACGTAGACGCAGCCGTGTGCCGCTACGGACGTGGTCCAGTTCCAGGCGCAGGGGAGAGGAGACGCCATGGCCCACTCGTCTTTCTCACAGTCGTAGCGTTCCACGGTACGTTTATTCAGCTCCCCGCCCACACTGTCCCCCCCGACGGCATAGACGTAGCCCTCGCAGTAGACCAGAGAGGGCTTGATGCGGGCACACAGCATGGGCGTCTTGGGCAGCCAGGTGTTCTGCTGGGCATCGAACCAGAAGAAGCTGTCCACCGATCGGAACGTGGCCTGCGTCTTGCCGCCACTCTTCCCGTGGTTGGCGAGGGAGTTCTTCAGTGGGATCTGCCCGCCGGCGATGAACACGTCGTTGTCGGGGGTGACGAGCGTTCCCACCTTCTGGAGGTCGCCGGGTGGGTTGCTGAGCTTGTAGACCTTCTCAGCCTGCGGGCTGTAACACACTACCGTGTGGCTGGGGCCCGTCGTCACCTGACCCACGTCAGCCGGCGACTCTGACGTGGCCTCCATGAAGATGAGCATCTCCTCCTTGGTCATCCCCAGGCGGGGTTTGAAGAACTTCGGCATGGACTTGTAGAGGCCCTGCACTACGACAGACTTGTCATTGGGAGGCAGGCCCTGGAACCAGGCGCGCTGAGTCACCTCGGAGAGAGCGTCGATGCGGATCTGGCTGAGCACCGAGGAGAGGTACTGGGACCTGGCCTGCATGTTGTACTCCAGCCACAGCATGGCCGCCTCTCTCACCGCCTCCTCCTGAGAGATGAAGAGAGAATGGTTATCATGCCAATGGGGGTATTCCAGAAAGCAGGACTATTAAAGGGATATTTTGGGATTTTGGCAACGAGACCCTTTATCCAGAGTTAGATGAACTTCTGGATACCATTTTTTACGTCGCAGAGCAGTTTGAAAGAAGTCGCTAACTAGCTCTAGCACAATTGCTAACTGGCGTTAGCGCAACGACTGGAAGTCTCTGTATCTGCTAGTTTTACAGGCATTTCGCTAATGATAGTTAGTATTGGCTCACCAAACTACCTCCAATTTCCTTCATACTGGACATACAAACTGTGTCCACTGCATTATCTGACTTTGGGGGAAGTAGATCGAGGGCCTCGTTGCCAAAATCTCAAAGTATTCCTTTAAGTTAGCCACATAAGCTAACTCTTGGTTGTTGTTGTCAAGCCAATTATACCATGCCAATTTCAAAATGCTGAAGTTATTTCAAGCCATTTTTGGACCGTTAGCTGGCCAAGTCACTGATCCCGCTTGCTGGAACAGACCCACCCTTTACCGATGATAGTCCGTAGAAAAACACATACAGCCAACAATATGAAGACAAAGTATTAAAAAAGGTAGCCACCTTCTCCACGTTGAGGTTGTCTGAGCTCAGTACGTCGACCAGCAGCTCGTGGGACAGCTGTAGGAAGGCCTGCTGGCGGTAGACTACGGAGAACTTGTGTTCCACCATGCGCTTGGCGCTCTGCTTCAGCTCCACGCAGGAGAACAGGTCCCCGATGCTCAGCATCCGGACACAGTTGTCCGCGTGGATCTTCTTCACCAGGTAGTCCCTGCACTGCAGTAGCACGTCCTCTACCTGTATTCGGGAAAGGGGGATTTATTAATAGTTACCTTGGTTGAACGACGTCGCTGGATGAGAGCATTTGTTAAAAATGATAAAAAAAGGGTAATTATAGAGAACGAGCCAACCACAGTATGAAAAAACTACCCAGGACGCCAACATTGTGATTATTCTTACTAACATAATCACAATCATTGTCCGTTAGGCCTATACATAATCCTCATTCATTCAGTAAATGCTCAAGAGTCCACTGATCAGAAATAGGAGGGTCAGTGATTAAGTCATGAGTAAGATGCTAGGGCCGTAAGATGCTAGGGCCGTAAGATGCTAGGGCCGTAAGATGCTAGGGCCGTAAGATGCTAGGGCCGTACACATCAGTCCGTCATTCAAACGTTTCAGGTGCGTCGGTCTGCGGACCCCAAAGCAATCCAAATGTGGCATGCATCGGTCAGAAAATCAATACAGACGATATGAGTCGCTGGTTCAGCTACTAGAGACAACTCATCTGGCTATACCTGCTGAACGGGGAGTATACATAGATTTTATAGCCATTGTTTAAATAAAAACTCAGTGTTCTTCAGCTTGCAAGCCTCCCCCTTTTTCCTCCAAACATAACAATGGTCATTATTGTTTCAGCAAAAAGTACGATCGTTGTCCCCATGTGCAGTTGCAAACCGTAGTCTGGCTTTTTTAGGGCGGTTTTGGAGCAGTGGCTTCTTCCTTGCTGAGCGGGTTTTCAGGTTCTGTCGATATAGGACTTGATTTTCTGTGGATATAGATACTTTTGTACCTGTTTCCTCCAGCATCTTCACAAGGTCCTTTGCTGTTGTTCTGGGATTGATTTGCACTTTTCGCACCAAAGTACGTTCATCTCTAGGAGACAGAACGCGTCTCCTTCCTGAGCGGAATGACTGCTGCATGGCCCCATGGTGTTTATACTTGCGTACTATTGTTTGTACAGATGAACGTGGTACCTTCAGGCATTTGGAAATTGCTCCTAAGGATGAACCAGACTTGTGGAGGTCTGCAATTGTTTTTCTGAGTTCTTGGCTGATTTCTTTGGATTGTCCCATGATGTCAAGAAAGAGACACTGAGTTTGAAGGTAGGCCTTGAAATACATCCACAGGTACACCTCCAATTGACTCAAATGATGGCAATTGGCCTAACAGAAGCTTCTAAAGTCGTGACATCATTTTCAGGAATTTTCCAAGCTGTTTAAAGGCACAGTCAACTTAGTGTATGTAAACTTCTGACCCACTGGAATTGTGATACGGGGAATTATAAGTGAAATAATCTGTCTGTAAGCAATTGTTGGAAAAATTGTGTCATGCACAAAGTAGATGTCCTAACGGACTTGCCAAAACTATAGTTTGTTAACAAGAAATGTGTAGAGTGGTTGAAAAACATGTTTTAATGACTCCAACCTGAGTGTATGTAAACTTCCGACTTCAAGTGTTTGTGTGTGTGTGTGTGTGTGTATATATATATATATATATATATATATTCATTGGTTCGGTCATAGCTAATTTGTAAACAAAATATTTATATACTTTTAGCAAACGCTCAATCTGCAAAAATGTGCTAATTAGTGGGTTTTGGTGATTTCAGAACAAAAAAATACCTAGGCTGCATTGCCCCCCCTAATCTGAGAGAGGTGTGGTAGATATCTAGTCTCCTTTATGGCTCGGATCAGGTGCCTACATATTACCATAGACATGTGACGTGTCCTACCTGGAGGAAGCATGCCGTCTCGTAAAGGGGCTCCACGGTGTTGTCGTTAATAGCCAGGTTGCCCGTATAGGCATATGTGATGATCATCTGCAGGGTAGCTGGGTTCACGTTCCTCAGGTGAACATGACTCTGTTTACTCTCAGACAGACCACTCATAAACATGGCCCTGGAGAGGAGAACAGGACAAAGTTACTCTCAGACAGACCAATAAGGCTCTAGTCAAAAGTAGTGCACAATGTAGGGAATAGGATGCCATTTGGGCCACTGCGGTAGACTGTCAATCCCAGCAGCCCCAGTTGCGGACTCTCTCTCAGGCACGAGACTAAACCCAGTGACTAGACTAGACCCCAGCATGTTCTCTGGCTGCGTCCTCTGCTCTGTGGCTCAACACCCCTCCCCCCTCCCACAGCCGTATCCTCATACCGTCTGCGTATCCATGGTGTGCCTCTCTCTCACTCGCCCTCAATTCTTCTGTATCCCAAATGGCACCCTATTCCCTATGTTAGTGCACTACTTTAGCCCAGGGCTCATAGGAGAGAGTGTGTGTATAGAGGTGGTGAGCTGGATCTGCCAGGGTCGTGGTCTGGATGTTACACCACGCTGCAGGCATCCCCCCCCCCCCCTCCTTCCCAGCTCTGCCCGTCTGCGGGTCTCCTTCCCAGCTCTGCCCGTCTGCGGGTCTCCTTCCCAGCTCTGTGTGCGTGACAAGGCTTCCCTTTCCCTGCAGCAAGGGGAGGGACACCTCTCGAGGACGGAAGAGAAAGGGGGGGGGCGAGCCAGAGGGGGGGACACCTCTCTGAACCCTTGAGGGGAAATGCTTTGCATTTTGTCACTGCATAACGAGTGTCGTGTGTGTGGGAACCAGTGTGGAGCTTGATCCAGGTAGCACCCTATTCCCTATATAGTGCACTACTGTTGACCTGCGCCCATAGGGAGTAGGGTACCGTTTGGGACACAGCCATGGTCTAATAGGGGTTGCTGTTTACTAAGAAACATAGAGGTGTGTGTGTTAGTGTTTGTCCCTGAATGTCAGCACTTGCTTCTCCCTTCGGCGGTTCAATAAGGATCCCAGGGTAGGCCCAGGGGCTTCGTTGAGAAGCACAACATCAGATGACTAAAGTGCTGCAGTGGAGACCCAAATGGAACCATATATATATATATATATATATAGTGCACTACTTTTGACCAGAGACTTAATAGGGTGCCATTTGGGACACAAGCCAGGAGTGACTTGATGGTTTCCCCCCAATAGGCCTGCTCAGGTATGCTGCTGTACTGTAGTACTGGTACGGAATGTTCCGCTGAACAGAACAGTGACTCACCTGAAATACAAGCTGCATGAGAGTACAGTGGACTACATAGGGCCCATAGACCTGTCCTCTGGTCAAAAGTAGTACACTTACGTAGGGAACATTGAGTTAACTCACCTGAAATAGGAGCTGCATGTGGCCAGGACCATCCTGTGACAAGGGAACTCGTTGCCCTCCACCAGCAGCACCACGTCAGTCAGTAACTTCTGTTCGTAGAACAGCTTGAGCTGCTCCAGCAGGGACACAGCGTAGTCCGTGTTGACTGGCCTACGCTCATAGAGATCAGACATGGTTGCATCCCATGTGAATCGCGCCCCAGTTTCAGCAGCTAACAAAGCCGGTAAAAGAACCGGGATCCAAAACCAACAAGGAATGTTTATTTTTATTTTTTTATAAATAAAAAATAAAGAGAGAGACGCCACTGCTTTGTGACAAGTGTTGGCTGATCGACAGAACAGGGGTGTCCCAGGACCAGGTTAAAGTACCTCTGTAGCAAAAAAACAAAAAAGAGCAACTCCTCCTGTTCCCCACTTGATGGATGAGCAGGCAGGGAGACCAAATCAGGTTGGTTCCTCTCTCAGCAGGGAGACCAAATCAGGTAGCTGCCTCCCAACTGGGCTCTCTATCTGTAAGGCGTTGGGGGTGGTGCCTAGAACCTCCAGCGTAGACCAGTCAGTTCTGGTGGGTCAGTCTCGGCTGTGTTGTCCCTCCTTGCTCTGTATAGCCCAGACAGACAGGTCTCTCTCAGGGCATTACAGACAGACAGACGGGCAGGCAAAGGGGACTGGATGGAGGTAGTGGGGACATTAGAGACAGACTGGCTGGCTGTGGTGGTGGTGGGGATGGCGACACTGCTACATCAGTTCTGGGCTGAAACACACAACAGAATTGAATCTGAATCAAATCAAACCACTTTCAATCAATCAAGTCAAGTCCAGGATACAGAAACCCTAGTTGTTTATATAGTGCACTACTTTTGACACATTACTCATTCCAGGGATTTGGGTTTATTTTTTACTAGTTTCTACATTGTAGAATAATAGTGAAGACATAAAAACTATGAAATGACACATATGAAATCACGTAGTAACCAACAAAAAAAGTGAAAAAATCTATATATATATATATTTCATATTTGAGATTCTTCAAAGTAGCCACCGCCACAGGAAAGGAAGACACAGTTCTCTGCTGCGGAGGATAGGTTCATTAGAGTTAACAGCCTCAGAAAACGCAGCCCAAATAAATGCTTCAAAGAGTTCAAGTAACGGACACATCTCAACGTCAACGGTTCAGAGGAGACTGCGTGAATCAGGCTTTCATGGTCAAATTGCTGCAAAGAAACCACTACTAAAAAGGACACTAATAAGAAGAAACTTGCGTTGGCCAAGAAACACGAGCGACTGACATTAGACCGGTTTAAAATCTGTCCTTTAGTCTGATGAGTTAAAATTGGATATTTTTGGTTCCAACCGCCGTGTCTTTGTGAGAGGCCGAGTAGGTGAACGGATTATCTCTGCATGTGTGGTTCCCACCGTGAAGCATGGAGGAGGTGGTGTGATGGTGCTTTGCTGGTGACACTGTCTGTGATTTATTTAGAATTCAAGGCACGCTTAACCAGCATGGCTACCACAGCATTCTGCAGTGATACGCCATCCTATTTGGTTTCCGCTTAGTGGGACTATCATTTGTTTTTCAACAGGACAAATGACCCAACACCTCCAGGCTGTGTAAGGGCTATTTGACCAAGAAGCGTGAGATGACCTGCATCAGGTGACCAGGCCTCCCCAATCACCCGACCTCAACCAAATTGAGATTGTTTGGTATGAGTTGGACTGCAGAGTGAAGGAAAAGCAGCCAAAAAGTGCTCAGCATATGTGGGAACTCCTTCAAGACTGATGTAAAAGCATTACAGGTGAAGCTGGTTGAGAGAAAGCCAAGAGTGTGCAAAGCTGTCATCAAGGCAAAGGGTGCCTAATTTGAATAATCTAAAATATATTTAGATTTGTTTAACCCTTTGTTGGTTACTACATGATTCCATATGTTAATTTAATAGTTTTGATGTCTTCATCAGAAAAACCCTGGAATGAGTAGGTGTCCAAACTTTTGACTGATACTGTATATCTTATCACTCACAGCATTTTCCAGAGATGAGGGGAGAGTAGCCTATCAGATCGGCCCACATCCCTTCTGCATGAGAAAAGTGTGCTGTCAAAAATCTGGTCTACCCTTTGCAGGTTACCTACCTCCCTCCCTCCTATCCCTCCCTCCGCTTGGAGAGACTCATTGCACTCGCTGACAGCCAGACAGCCTGCTATGTACCTGTGTCTATCTAGCAATGGGCAGCCTGACACAGGGAGAGAGAGACACACACTGATAAAACCCAGATTCACTTGTTAAATGGGGCACTACTAAGCCCACCATAAAGTGTGTTTAAATCAAAACAGAACGAGAGCACAGCTTTTGGCTGTGGCTTCAGAGCTGTAAGCTAACACCACGCATAGGTTGTCCCAAAATGTCAAAAGTATTAACACTATGTAGGGAATAGGGAGCCATTTGGGACGCAACATAGTCATATCCTGGATGACTTCAGCTTCCATGCTACAAAGCTATCAAAGCACTTGTATTATCAACCCATCCCATTGGCTTAAAGTGGTGCAGTCTACCCTATACAGTTCTACCCTATACAGTCCTACCAATGCCAAACTAAGGCAATTGGTGACCAAAATGGCACATTTCTCCAGGTTAACCATGTCTGCGTTTACACAGGCAGCCCAATTCTGATATATATTTTTCACCCATTGGGTCTTTTGACCAATCAGATCAACTCTGAAAAAGATCTGATGTGATTGGTCAAAAGACCAATTAGTGGAATAAAGATCAGAATTGGGCTGACTGTGTCAACGCAGCGTGGGCAGTCCATGTGGGTGACCACCAGGGATGTAACAAATGGAAAAAAAAACATTTTAAGCGCTTCAACGTACCTTTGTTTTTTGGGTTAAAACTATAAGAAAATGACATAAAATCCCACGTAAATTCACAATGCAGCTGTGCTGCTGACAGCAACGGTTTGGATCTAACAGTGCGTCCCTTTCAGATGGTGAAGCATTGCACCTGTACTGCCATTACGGTACCTCAACTCCACCTCAAAGTTTACAAATTCCATCTCATTTAACTTCTCAAAGTTTTGCCATACTGGACTTCACTGCTGTCGCTTGCCTTTCTCTGCCATTTTCCCAACGTTTAACGACAATGACGAAGTGGTGGAGAGTCGACTCCCGTTTCAAAGATCTGATTCCGCTAGGAACGGAGGAGACTGATTAGTTACCGTACTTCCAAGAACACTTACAGAGAGAGGCAGGTCAGGCCACCAGGCAGACAGTCAGAACCGTGCAATAGGCCCACCTATCAGTATAGACAGGTCGGGCCACCAGGCAGACAGTCAGAACCATGCAATAGGCCCATCTATCGGCAATTAAAAGCTGTATCTCGCAATGGAATGCTGTATCTCGCAATTTCTAGTGATAGAAAAACGTGGATGACGTCAGCGCTATTGAAAACTCCAGACTGGCGCATGACATTTGAGTTTGAAGCACGTCATATTTGCTGAATGGGGCTGAATGGCACCAACAACAACAACACATTAAGGATCATGGTCAAAGTGGCCGTAACTAGCAAAGGATCATGGTCGATGTAGTCGTTTTCATCCTGCCTGAGAATCAACTTCAATATCTACGGCATGAGGGCTAGCCTACCTGCCCGTGATTGGTCTGTGTCAGCACATGGTCCTCCTGTGTGAAGACCAATGTAGTAGTCAGAACGGGAGGGGGGGCTCGAACTTCATCATAATAAAACAAAAATGTCAGTCTAGCATTTTTAGAGAGGTTGGCCGTTCTAGCGATCCTTAATTTACATAGGCTTTCTAGGTCAGACCAGGTTCCAACGATGAACTCGGGCCTTAAGATTTAGATGCAGTGTTTAATATGCTTTAGGGGAAACAGGGCCCTGGGCTGTTTGGCACCGCTAGATAGCTACGCAGTAGTCGCCCAGCAGAGCTCCTCACACAGCATCTGTGCAAGTGCACTGGGTTCTTGTCACGCAATTTGCAGTGGTAACCAGGGAACTAAAAACAGCAGAGAAGTTAAAGCCTGGCACTAGTTGTTGCGGAAATTGACCCACTATGTGGTTTACTTTCTGTAATTACATTTATCGTTTTTCAGTTAGGGATTTTTCATAACCTTAAGGATCCCAATAGTTCACACCCTTAGTGGCCACATGTGAAAGCCAGACTATTTAGGCCCGTCAGGCCACAGATAAAAAGTGTAGATGAAAGACTGGACCATCGTTATTGGTCATTGCTCTACCTTGTATCTATAAAAGAACACAGCCACGGTTTTAGGTTAAATAACATTCAGCGAGCCCGTACGTTGTTGGTTAGTTAATGTTTCCATCCATCGACATGCCTACATCAATCTCGAAAGGCAAGAGTGTGAAGTAAGCCTCCTAAAATCAACAAATTAACATGGACCTGTACTAGGGCTGCTGACCCCACTTAGGTTGATTGTTTGGTAGATAGGCTATTGGTCAACAAAGGTATTTTTTTAGTAGAGCAGTGTCAAATCTATTTTCCAAGACAATGTATGGCACACGAGACACCTGTCTGATTGGACTAATCCATTGCGGAGGCTGTGGGGATGGCACATGAGACACCTGTCTGATTGGACTAATCCATTGCGGAGGCTGTGGGGGTGGCACACCAGTAGTACATTTAGCCTATCGGTAATTCTCATCAACAATGTTTGTTTGCTTACGGTAATTTCTGTTAATGCATTAAATATATTACAGTCTTACCATTGTAGGAGTTGAAACGTTGTTTGCAGAGCGCACAACCGAGGCTACACTTGTGAGAAAAAAATAAACTTTATTTCCTTTTACGAGTTTATCAATGTATTAATTGTCTTTTGTTTTGAGCGTTCCTGTCAATCTTGACTAAGGATACACACCTGATTACCTATAGAAGTAGGGCTAGGCTACCTGGCCTGCAGTTAAATGTAGGCCTATAAATGTGGAGCTTCAAAATAATTTCTTCTTTGCCTCAAACAGCAAGTAAACAAAGTCTTTACATCCATTGAGAATGACAAAACAATTATTCCTCAATGTAGCCTATTTGAAAAATATTTCCAGCTCTCTCCCTTTCGATAACCACTCAGCAAAGTCGAAAAAAAGTAATGCTCGGATCCGGTGGAAACGTCATAAAGATATTCCTACATGATTACTTCTTACCCCTTAAGCAAATAGCCTACAGCGGTGTATGGAGCTGGAAACCGAGGCCAAGAATATTTGATACAATGCTGCAAGTTTACTAGCTACCAGCTTCTGGCTGGACCAAATTAATAGTTGATACAATGTGTCAAGTTCCTTGCAGACAGGCCATGCATAGCCAATGTGATTTATATGATAATTATTTTATTAAATCACGATATTTTCTAACTGCAATGTTTTTATTTGTTCCGGTTAGGCTATATTGATCTCTGGCTACCTCTTTAGTAATTTGTGAGTCTGCATTTTTAAATCGCAGTGTTTAAAGCGTCAAACAAGCGCAGTAGTCTATATATGGGAAAAATGCACGTTTTAAAAAGAACAGACTACTGTCGGTCGACTAAGATCGTCTTTATTCGGGGAGACCAGCCCTAACTGGCAACATTGATGGCGGCCAAGGCACCAAAACACGGCGTACTACTACTAGTTAGGATAATCTTGCCAATGTCGTGATTCGTGCGTTTATGCCCTCCTCCCCACAACATGGGACATGACGCTGGCTAACCTAAATATGACCAAACTTTAGCCTGTGTAAGCTGCCATCGGTAATGTACTGTAATGAAAAACAGGCAGGGAGCAGGTCTCGAACCCTCGACCTTCTAGCCCGCGGTCCAGCGCGCTATCGACTGCAATGTGTTCAAGCGGCAGAGTCGATATTCCGCGTTTATAAACCCAGGGTCGTTACACATACTGCATTTAGACCGCTAGCTACTTTAACTAGAACATTACTAGAGTGTTAACTAGTAGCTAACGTTTAGTGATGTTTCTGTTATTACATGACATCCTTACTGCTAGGGCCACATGCACTAGGTTACAAAGACCTGGTTAACTTGGTGACTCGTTTCATGGTGATCATTCAAAGAAACCAAAATGTGTATACATCTGGTTAGTTAAGGCTAGCTCAACGGATTAGCTAGCTGAATTAAACGGGTTATCTAGTCAAAGTGTTATCAAGTTAGTTTGCCGTTACCTTAACATTCTGGTTAACTAGGTTAGTAAGTTAAATGTCAGCTAGCTGGCTGGGTTTTACTGGCCCTATTCACTACTTCCCAAAACATGGATAAACAAGCCAGGCCCTCGGTGGGATGTGGTGATGACTTGACTAGCTAACTACCCCCGAATCATTTATTCCTTTAAAAAAGAAAGAAAAGGTTGAATGCCCGGTCCAACGCAGTCCTAATCGTTGCAGCGACTAGTTACCCGTTTTAACCGGCTTTGGTTATAACGTTGACTAGTTCGCTAATAGCAGCAACTACTCTTCCCTTCCGGATACTTCTCACCCGGACCCACACATACACACACACATATATATATATCATGAACAACCAAATGATTCACTTAGCTACAGTGATGAACTAAAAACAGATCATATCAAATTAGGACTTGGAAATGTACCGTTGTGGTCCGTGTTGTTGTATTTCCAGCAGGCTCCTAGACGTCGCGACCCACTGAGGTAAATAACGAGCTCGGCTAGTTGGCTAGCAACGCTTAGCTGGCTAACAACCGACTGTTTACATTACAACTTAGCCGTGTTTCTCTGGTCGGCTTGTTGTTTTTTTAAACAAACATTCCTTACAACAACAAACCAAAACAAAAAAAAAGCTGTATTGAAGCGCTATTGCAGCATATTTAATGCCGACCGGGTCTTCTCTTGCTATTAACCGAAAGCTCCGGAAACCGAATATACACGGTTACGACAGAAGAAACCTTTATCCACTACGCAGGCGCCGGTTTCCACTAATTACCACAGCCACAAAGTCACTAATTGGTCAAATTCATGAAAACAACCATTTGCTTATTTAATTATTTTTTTTGTCTTCATTTAGGGTTAGGGATAAGGTTAGCAGTATGGTTTAAAATCTAGATGTAAAGAGAAATTAAAAAAAAATATATATATAAAAATGGTAGAAATAGGCGGGGTTTATGACTTTGTGGCTGTGGTAACTAGTGACGACCGCAGGCGCGGTGCAAGACACCAGGGGCTAAATGAGGATACTGGGCATGCGCCCAACACCTCTCAGCGAGGGGATTCAATGCACCGGGTTAGCGTTTATAGAGGTCCATTTGGAACCGGGCCGCCTCCCGGTCCCCTTGGCGTGCAACCACTGTTCTGGCCGACGGCGAAGTCGGTTAAAAACTAGTGATGTAGGTTAAACCCGTGGGGTAGGGAGTAATAATATGCCATTTAGCAGACTATTCTATGCAAAGCTACTCACAGTCATGCGTGCATACAATGAGTTGCCGTTGATCATGACTCTCGGTTCCATGACATTACAAATACGAGTCATAGGATGATCTGTATCGGGGAGCTTTTAGTCTGAACATTTATCACGCATGGCTTTGCGGTACGGGTTTGGAAGCATACGGACCTTATTTTTCATATCTGTGAGAAATAATTAAAACGTTTTTAGAAGAAGAAAAAAAAGGTTAAATTGATACAGCTTTAATAGGATTAGAGTTTCCACACGGCCATATTTCCATGTTTACAGGGCTTGTTAAATTAGCTATCTGCGTCTCTGAACACCTGTATGTAAACGGAAGACAAAAGCCACAAACGTATCACTGAAAAATACTGTTGGCTGCAACTGTGTTAAAACAGGTTAAAACAGTGTACAGCAAGTGAATGTTTTGCATTTGTGGAATTATTTTTGATTTGATATGAAAGTAGAGAGGTTTATGTTTTTAGAACCATACCACATTTGGTAATAGATTCACGTTTAGATGGAGTATTTTGGTCTTCCAGAGCCAATTCTCCCTTTGAACAGAACATGTAAGGTCCTTGGACTTCATGGACTAAGGAGTAATGTTAGGCTCCTATAGTCCAGTAATGGGCTAACAATGTGTTTTCACATGCAGAAGTGATGCTTGTGATAAATGCTTTATCTGCCTTCGCAATGAAAACGAGTTAGAACATTCAAACATATATTTTTTAAGGAAAGAAGATGTATGTTTCTGAACGATGCACCGGTGCTGCCTTGTCGACAATATGACCAAGCGTTGCAGATTACCACTAGAGATGAGCAGGGTGCTCCTCCCTCGCCGTCACATTGACGGGAAATAGCCCGGTTCAACCAGGGGCATCTTCATCAAATCCCCTCAGTCCATCTTCAACTGTCTCTCCAAGGGGAATGGTGCCCTCTTGTGGAAGAAAATGTTAGTGAAAGTAAAAAAAAGGGGTGAAAACGAAAACAAACGAGGAGAAGGATCCCGTGTAGGCGTGTGGGAAAGGGAGTTGAACCGGAGTATGTAGTTCTAGAGGTGTGGTTGGGGAGGGGGGAATATGTTAATAGTGAGACTAGGGTTGATGGTCCTTTTTACAAGGTCAAGATAGGAGACGGGTAAATGTGGTGTGTGGATTTTAATGCTCACAGTACGCTCTGGGGAGGGTTACGGACTGATGTAAATGGATAAGTGTTGGAGGAACTACTGGGTGAGAAAGGGCTTGTGAGTCTTAATGACGCCCGGGGAACTGGGTTTGACCCAGTAACTGGATATGAATCTGCTCTGGGTCTTAATCTGATCTACAGTTCAACGGCAGGCAGATGTAGTTGGTCGGTTTAGGAGGAATCTACAAGGGGTAGTGATCACTATCCTATCACGTGTACTGTAGGATGGTGGAAGATTTAGTAGGCGATGGATTGAGGAGATGGATATTTGGGAAGGCTGAGTAGGTTCAGTTTCAGGAGTTGAGTGAACAGGAGCTGTCTATGGTTGATCTCAATTCACATATAGAAACAGTCAATGATGGAGTAAGAACAGAAATAGTAGGGGCCTCTAGGCAGGTGATTCCTATGGGTACAAGGGGCATAAAGAGTAACGCAGTTCCCTGGTGAATCATTGTCAGGAGGAGATAGAGACAGTGGAACACATTCTATTTCAGTTCCATAAATATGGGAAAGGGAGCGATTGTTATTACATTTGAGGGGTAATGGGGTTGAAGAGCCAAGTGAACTGCTGGGGAAATCTTTAGGGGATGTAGTATGTAATTATGTATTTTCGTTTCCTTAGGGAGACGAGGATATTGGGTATAATTTATTAAACCTTATCTTTCTCTGGTCCACACTCCAGTCCAGTTGGTGGCGGTAATGCACCTTAAAGTTGGTTGCCAACCGCCATAAAAAAATTCCGCAGAAAAAAGAAACAGATGAGGAGCGCAGGTGTCATCTCTAAAACAGATTGAACCTTAAGGGCGTTATCCGTTGCTCAAACTATTGAAGACGAGTGCGTTGTTTTATTTAGTATAGTTCTGAAAGATTAAAACAACCAAGTCTGCCAAGAAAAATTGCTCAGTAGGAACGTCGTTTGAATGACAGTAGAAAAAGTGTTTCCAGTTTGACATGGTGACATTGTAAAATAGGCCTAATCTAATTTTCAACGCTCTCATTTTGATAATCAATGGATACGTCAGTAAATGGACGGTAGGCCAACTAACCACATTTCCCCTGGCCCAGTCTATTTAACTGTTAAGTGTTGTGCTCTGAAAGTTTTAAATCTCACTGTAACCCATGTTATAGACGGTAAATACCTTTATCGCCTATTGACAATAGTGCCTATCTTCTAACATTGTGTACATCTAGCGCCCATCATCTAGGCTTGATGTGCATTCCTGGTAATAGGACTACAAGTGTCCCCTGTGCTGTGGACTGGCTCGTACGTAAAGTATCCTCCATTCGGGCTGCAAAGGCATCATTTTCCTCAACAAGGTTTAATGGCGAGAAGTAGGGAAAAATGCATACCTTTTTTTTTTAGGAAACTGTTTTCCACAAAGTTGTCCGAAAATATTAAAATGGTGTGAAAATGTTTCATAAAGAAAGTAAGCACATTTTCCATTGCCGTTAAAGCTAGTTATGGATAGAAATGATGCCTTTGCAGCTGGATGGAGGATGCTTACTGGGCGCAGGAGTGTTTTACCGGGAATGCATTGTGGTGATCTAGTAACCACGACCGGATACTTCTGGCCGGAGGATTTGTTTTAAGAGCCCCTACTGTCATTCAGAACGTTTTTCGGTACCGGTTTGGAAAGATTTGTATCTTACATAAAATGCCAAACTAATGTAAATAAGAGATGTAACATGAAGTTATGCCCACGCGAAAACACGAATCACAACACTACAAAGTAATTTAACCTGTTAAAATAACAAAAAAACTGGTTAAATTAGTTGTGATATGGTGATTCGTGTTCCCACATGGGCATAGCTTCATGTTACAGCGCCTATTTACAGGAGACATAGGCGGCCGCCTGTGCTAGTTAGTTATCTAGGGTGCTCGAAGCAAATTTTGTGTAAGCATAACTGGGGAGGAGGTGTACTTGGTCAATTGGAGTCACACAGTGTATGGATCTGTGCAAAACTGTTTTTTTTTTTTTAGGCACAGTTTAAATTTTACTGGGAGGGCTGGTCCAACTAAAGATGTCCTAAAAAAAACTTTTTAAAAACTGCTTAGAATTAACCCAAAATAATGTTTATGACCACAAATAACCATAACTGGAGCAACCCTGTGTTTATAAACACGACATGCTAAAGCATGTTTTTTATGTGGCACAGTAAATTCCGTGCAGGGCTACGGGCCAGAAGGTTGAGGGTTTGCAGACTACGTACGACGTGCCGGGTTCATGACACTAGGATCAGAGCCGGCTGCAGACATCAGCTAGGAGGAAATCAGATTTTCAAAATGTTGATGCTCTATTTGGAATTGTATAAAAATGTATGCCGTCAAATTTTCCACAAATGTTTCTGTGCCAATGCACCACACAACCAATAAACAAAGCATACTGACTTCAGGCTCTTCAATATCATGGTTTGCCTCTTCAACACCACAAATTGACTATGTCAATTTTTCGACAAACAGAAAATACATCCCCCTCTACCCAGTATGGAAGGCTTGGCTTGACAGTCTCTGAATGTCATTACACTTTTTGTTGTTTTGTAACAGATGTCTCTTTCCATTCATCAAATAGTCCCCGCACAGTTTGGATAAAATAAAAAAAATCTATTTGTCAGTTAAATGTTTGAAAGTGGTTATGGTTGGATTGGCTTTAAGTTGCTTTGGTTTGTTTGTTTGTGCCACTCAACTGCGCTGGTAAATAAAAATGTGTTCTTACCAGATTGACTCTTATCTTTAACAGGAATTATTAGTCTCTGGCTCTCAGCCAGCAACAGGGGTGTGAACTGTTTGGGGGTCATATGGGTTGTGAGGTGGTTTGTTACTGCACCAATAAATCATAATATCCATCTGGACATTTGTGTGACAGGACCTTTTCAAAAAGTATTTGAGTACCCCGGGCTTTACATGTTTGGGGCGGCAGGTAGCCTAGTGGTTAGAGCATTGGGCCAGTAACCGAAAGGTTGCTGGATCGAATCCCCGAGCTGACAAGGTAAAAATCTGTTCTGCCCCTGAACAAGGAAGTTAACCCACTGGTCCTCGGTAGGCTGTCATCGTAAATAAGAAATTAGTTCTTAACTGACTTTCCTAGTTAAAGGTTAAATGAAATATATAAAATAGATGTTTGGGGCTCCTGGTGAACCATGATGTGCAAAATAGCACCGTATTCCCTATATAGTGCACTACTTTAGACCAGGGCCCTATGGGCCACATAGTTCACTATATAGGGTGCCATTTGAGTTGTACACTTTATTTCTCAAACCAGAATTATGGAGTATTAGTTTACAGTGGATGATTTTCATTGACACAAATACACATGACCAAAAGTATGTGGACACCTTCTTGTCGAACATCTCATTCCAAAATCATGAGCATTAATATGGAGTTGGTCCCCCCTTTGCTGCTATAAAAGCCTCCTCTCTTCTGGGAAGGCTTTCCACTAGATGTTGGAACATTGCTGCAGGGACTTGCTTCCGCATTAGTGCGGTCGGGCATTGATGTTGGGCGATTAGGCCTGGCTCGCAGTCGGCGTCCAAATTCATCCCCAAGGTGTTTGATGGGGCTGAGGGCTCTGTGCAGGCAAGTCAAGTTCTTCCACACCGATCTCGACAAACCATTTCTGAATGGACCTCGCTTTGTGCACGGGGGAATTGTCATGCTGAAACAGGAAAGGACCTTCCCCAAACTGTTGCCACAAGTTGGAAGCACAGAATCGTCTAGAATGTCAGTGTATGCTGTAGCGTTAAGATTTCCCTTCACTGGAACTAAGTGGCCTAGCTCGATCCATGAAAACCAGCCTCAGACCATTATTCCTCTTCCACCAAACTTTACAGTCTCCTGGCATCCACCAAACCCAGATCAGTCCGTCGGACTGCCAGAATGGAAGCGTGATTCATCACGCCAGAGAACGCGTTTCCACTGCTCCAGAGTTCAATGGCAGTGAGTTTTATACCACTCCAGCCGACGGCTACTCGGCCATGGAAACCCATTTCACAAAGCTCCAGACAAACAGTTCTTGTGTTGATGTTGCTTCCAGAGACAGTTTGGAACTCCGTAGTGAGTGTTGTAACCGAGGACAGATTATTTTTTTTATGCGCTTCAGCACTCTGTGGTCCATTCTGTGAGCTTGTGTGGCCTACCACTTTGCAGCTGAGCTGTTGTTGCTCCTAGATGTTTCCACTTCACAATAACAGCACTTACAGTTGACCGGGGCAGCTCTAGCGGGGCAGACATTTGACAAACTGACTTGTTGCAAAGGTGTCATCCTATGACGATGTCACGTTGAAATTCACTGAGCTCTTCAGTAAGGCCATTCTACTGCCAATGTTTGTCTATGGAGATTGCATGGCTTTTTGCTCAATTTTATACACCTGTCCGCAACCAAGTGGGGCTGAAATTTTATTTATTTTTATTTTACTTTTATTTTACCAGGTAAGTTGACTGAGAACACGTTGTCATTTACAGCAACGACCTGGGGAATAGTTACAGGGGAGAGGAGGGGGGAGGGGGGGATGAATGAGCCAATTGGAAGCTGGGGATGAAATAGCTGAATCCACTAACTTGAAGGGGTGTCCAAATACTTTTTGTGTGTGTGTGTGTGTGTGTGTGTATATATATATATATATATATATATTACTGTATGGTCATATTGTCTTGATAAAACCATATGTTCTCTACAGGAAGTTAATCCCTTTGGATGTCCTAGTTCATACATGTCCCCATACCCATACATGCAGTATCCTGGTCAATACATTGTCCCACACATGCATCCAGTTGATTACAGATGCATGTACGACCCACCTCCGGTGCATGACCCCATGTCCCCTCCCATCACCAACAACAACACTACTGTGTATGTATTATTGTGCTCAGATGAATAAGGCAACGTTTCATATATATATTTTTTTGTTATATATTCATCAGATCATTAATGAATTCATTATTTAATTTGTTCATTCACCGGGCCCAGAGAGGTGGTCTGTTCGGGGGCTCAGACCCAGTCCAGTGATGCTCTGGACAAGCTCCACACCAGAGAGGTGGTCTGTTCGGGGGCTCAGACCCAGTCCAGTGATGCTCTGGACAAGCTCCACACCAACGAGAAGCAGGGCTCTGAGGAAGAGCTTGATTCCGGAGTTGTTTGCCAAGCTTCTGGAATCTTCTCGTCAGATAATAAGGAAGGGAAACGTGAGGAAGGGAGACGTGCACAGTAGTCATGGAACCTCGTATGGGAAGTTGGAAGGCAGCCATTTTGCAATCGTCGTCTCCACTGGCCCGGTTGTTCAGCATCAGTGACTCCCAGCGGCGGGCTACGACGGCGAGTCGACTCGGAGCCTTGGAGACCTGGGGCTTCAGGAGGGCTGGGCTGTAGACTCTGACGAGAAGCCCCCCATTGGACAGCTCATCTGTTCACGAGGAGGATAACCTGGACACGCGGCATCATGCAGAGGATGAGGCTGAGTCTCTTCGTCGCTGTTCTTCTGAGAATCTTTGCCTCCTGTCTGCCGTCTCACAGTCAGATGACAGCCCCAGACCTGAAGACCCAGACAACCAGGCAGAGGGGAACGGTACTAGTTCCACTGAGGGACCTCTGAGGCCTCAGTCACTGCTCCAGCCTGCTCTTCCCCCCCCAGTCACCACCATCACCCTTAGCCTCTGACTGGCAAGCCTTAGAGGACGTTAAACATGGAGACGAAACGTTTGAGGTTCCAGATGGAACTGGATGTTGACCTGTCCTACCAGATCCTCTGTCTGCCCTTTGACAAGGTCCCTTTTTACTATACTTTCTATGGAATAGGTTTTTATAGCTGCATTGTATGAGAGGAGAGCTTGTAAGTTAAGCATTTCATTATGTATTTGTATTGTCAAATAAACTTTTGATTTGATTTAAATTGACAAGGTGTTTACAGCAAGCGCTCTGCAGCAGGGCGTCTCTGCCAGCTCCAGCTCTGCTCTGCTGTGTGAGGACCTCCAGGCCTCTCTGTCCTCTGGCCGGTCTCTCGCTACTTCCTCCACCACCCCAGCCCGTCACCACTACTACTGCCACCCACGAGTGGACACGGGACTGGGGATAAGCAACACAGGAATTTTTCATTGCTTTGCTTCCAAGATTAGGCCCTATTCCCTTACCGATGCACTTAACCATACATTTGCTCTTATCTTATCTCTCCTGTAGATGGACTGTGCCGAGACCGTGTTGATACTTCAGATCCGGGCACAGGGGAGAGTGGAGGTGCCAAGCCTAGACAGAAACCACACAGCTCACTGCAACGACAAGGTAACATAACCCAACCCTCGTCAATGTATTTAATTGACATTATCCTTTAGTCGTCCTAAATATCCGTGCTCGTATTTATAAAGCGTCCTAGAGTAGGAATGCTGACCTAGGTTAAGTTTAGCTTCATAGAATCTTAATGAATGGACCTACCGGGACTCGTAATCTGAGACGCAGTATGAATACCAACCCTGTTGCACGGATCAAATGTGTTTTCCTTGAGTGAGTGCCTGATGGTTCTGGCCCGATTTTGTTTTCAGAGAGACTAGCACTGAGGAAAGCTCTGTGTAAGCCGCTGGTATACCAGAGAGGAGGAAAATAATGACGATGATGGACGAGGAGCCACAACAATTTGAGGACAAGGTTTTCTTTATCTGCTCTTGTTTCACTATCGACTATTCACTGTACTAGGTTTTATCCCAAATGAGACCCTATTCCCTTTATAGTGCACTACTTTTGTCAAAAAGGGAGAATAGGGTGCCATTTGATGGGACGCATGCAGTAATTTCCAGATGTTGGTCTATGAATCCACTTCTAATTCGTTTCCTCCAGGGCCCACCAAGAGAAGAGACACCAGCTTCTTATATCACATCATTGATGAAACCAAAGAAAATGTCACAAACAAAGAGCACTTAGTAAAATGCACAACAGAGAATGTTTCAGATGGACCCCATTTTTGTTTTTGTGAAAAAACCCAAGGAGACTTGAATAAAGCACTTCCAGGAGGTCCATAGACACTGTCAGTGTTTTAGCACTGTACTGTATGTTGGTAAAATGTCCCCTCGGTCAGCGCAGGGTTGGTGGCTTTGAAATTTCGATTTGAACTGTTGTGACCTGTGGATTATTAAAAATAATTTCATGACACACACTAGCCTGTCTGGTTTATTAAACTAGTGTGTATGTAAGTGTTAATTTAAAACTGTATTAATCTTAATTTTGCACATTATTAAAATAAAAACATGAAATGGCAAATAATTAAATTGGCAATGTTGTCATGTTGGGTTTTGTCAGTAGGCAACTATATTTTAGAGCCCGGGATCGAACCAGGGTCTGTAGTGACGCCTCTAGCACTGAGATGCAGTGCCTTAGACCGCTGCACCACTCGGGAGCCTAAAATATAAACGCAACAATTAAAAAAGATTTTACCGAGTTACAGTTCATATAAGGAAATCAGTCAATTGAAATAAATTCATTAGGCCCTAATCTATGGATTTCACAGGACTGGGCAGGGTTACAGCCATGGGTGGGCCTGGGAGGGCATAGACCCACCCACTTGGGAGCCAGGCCAAGCCCAGCCAATCAGAATGAGTTTTTTCCCCACAGAAGGGCTTTAATTCAGACAGAAATACTCGTCAGCACCCCCCCCCTTTCACGCATGCTATTTAATTAGTTTCTTGATATGCCACACCTGTCAAATTGATGGATTATCTTGACAAATTATAAAATGCCACTAACAGGGATGTAAACAAATTTGTGCACAATGTTTTAGAGACATATTTTTGTGTGTATGGAACTTTTCTGGGATGTTTTATTTCAGTCGAAACATGAAACCAACACTTTACATGTTGTGTTTATATTTTTGTTCAGTGTATGTGTGGGTGTGTTTTTTTTTTAAAGAGAAATGTAATGGCGCCCGCGGTGCAATTTAGAAGTAGCCCAAAAACCCACAACCCCGCGATCAATCCATTTTCACCCGCAACATCGTATTCAAAGTTTCCCAATTTGGCCGGAGAACCGCGACCTTGATGCCCTTGATCCTGGTGGTGGCATCCCTGGCCGTGTCCTCAGAGCATGCGCAGACCAGCTGGCTGGTGTGTTTACAGACATATTCAATCAGTCCCTATCCCAGTCTGCTGTTCCCACATGCTTCAAGAGGCCCACCATTGTTCCTGTTCCCAAGAAAGCTAAGGTAACTGAGCTAAATGACTATCGCCCCGTAGCACTCACTTCCGTCATCATGAAGTGCTTTGAGAGACTAGTCAAGGATCATATCACCTCCATCCTGCCAGACACCCTGGACCCACTCCAATTTGCTTACCGTCCCAATAGGTCCACAGACGACGCAATCACACTGCATACTGCCCTAACCCATCTGGACAAGAGGAATACCTATGTAAGAATGCTGTTCATCGACTACAGCTCAGCATTTAACACCATAGTTCCCTCCAAGCTCGTCATTAAGCTCGAGACCCAAGGTCACGATCCAGCCCTGTGCAACTGGGTCCTGGACTTCCTGACAACATCTCCACCACGCTGATCCTCAACACTGGGGCCCCACAAGGGTGCATTCTCGGCCCTCTCCTGTACTCCCTGTTTACCCATGACTGTGTGGCCAAGCACGCATCCAACTCGATCATCAAGTTTGCTGACGACACTACAGTGGTAGGCTTGATTACCAACAACGACGAGACTGCCTACAGGGAGGAGGTGAGGGCCCTCGGAGTGTGGTGTCAGGAAAATAACCTCTCACTCAAGGTCAACAGAACAAAGGAGATGATCGTGGACTTAAGGAAACAGGAGAGGGAGCACCCCCCCTATCCACATCGACGGGACAGTAGTGGAGAAGGTGGAAAGTTTTAAGTTCCTCAGCGTACACATCACGGACAAACTGAAATGGTCCACCGACACAGACCGCGTGGTGAAGAAGGCGCAACAGCGCCTCTTCAACCTCAGGAGGCTGAAGAAATTTGGCTTGTCACCAAAATCACTCACAAACTTCTACAGATGCACAATCGAGAGCATCCTGTCGGGCTGTATCACTGCCTGGTACGGCAACTGCTCCGCCCACAACCGTAAGGCTCTCCAGAGGGTAGTGAGGACTCCACAACGCATCATCGGGGGTAAACTACCTGCCCTTCAGGACACCTACACAACCCGATGTCACAGGAAGGCCAAAAAGATCATCAAGGACAACAACCACCCGAGCCACTGCCTGTTCACCCCGCTATCATCCAGAAGGCGAGGTCAGTACAGGTGCATCAAAGCTGGGACCGAGAGACTGAAAAACAGCTTCTACCTCAAGGCCATCAGACTGTTAAACAGCCATCACTAACATTGAGTGGCTGCTGCCAACATACTGACTTAAATCTCTATCCACTTTAAATAATAGGAATTGGATGTAACAAATGTATCACTAGCCACTTTAAACAATTTTGTATATAATGTTTACATATCCGACATTACTTATATCAAATGTATACACTGTATTCTAAACAATCTACTGAATCTTGCATATGCTGTTTGGCCATTGACTCAAATCTCTAGCCACTTTAATAATTATAATTGGATGAAATAAATGTATCACTAGCCACTATAAACGATGCCATTTATATAATGTTTACATACCCTACATTACTCATCTCATATGTATATACTGTACTCCATACCATCTACTGCATCTGGCCTATGCCGGTCAGCCATCGCTCATCCATATATTTATATGTACATACTCGTATTCATTCCTTTACTCTTGTGTGTATAAGGTAGTTGTTGTGAATTTGTTAGATTACTTGTTAGATACTACTGCATGGTCGAAAACTAGAAGCACAAGCATTTCGCTACACTCGCATTAACATCTGCTAACCATGTGTATGTGACAAATAACATTTTGATTTGATTCGATTGGGTTGCGTCTGGACTCCAGGTTATTACCTTTTTAAACGCCCTGACGTCACCCAGCGTAGTCTGCGCTCCGGCGTCACGTTGTTGAACGTTGTCCCCAGACATGCGTGTGGAGGAGCATGGCGATCCGGTGGAGGCACGCTTGGAGCTGGACTACCGGCGCTACCAGGACGGGTTTACTAGAAACCATCTGGTGTTTTAATGGAAGTAGTGCTACCTGGTTGCTCCGAGGGCCTGGCACCGTCGCTGGCTGGGGAGATGCGGTAAGGGAGACCTCACCTCGACAGAAGGTCAAGCACTAAGCTGAACACGGCTCTTATTCAATACCTCACAGCTGCTTGGTGCACCTATATGGGGGTTTAGTCCAGTTTATTTCTAGTTTGTAGTAGTTAACTAAAACAATCCAATATTGTACGAATGCTATTGCTTTTCTGGGCGTAACGTCACCCTGAAGATTGTTGTTAGTATGACGAGATTGTAGTAAAGTACTGGCTCGGCAAGTAACGTTAGCAGGTCCTGTAGTCTCGGTTTAGCTAAAGGTCAAGACAAGTGCATGTCGTTACTGCGTTTCTTTCACTTGATTTATCTCACTATCTTAACCCTGTTAGCCGACATTAGGTTATAACTAGACAGAACTGTCCGTGGGCAGAGAGCATTGGTCAAAATGTAACGTTATGTGGTTCACTGCCCGACGTTACTAGAAGGTCCTCCTCAGCCTGACCTCGGTGTAGCTAGCTGTCCTTCAAAAACCCGAGTAAAAGCTTTTTCAATTCTTGTGGTGCTCAGGTTATTCATTTGTGACATTGATTTATTTTTTTCTTCTTTTCTTCAGGGGCTATCCTCAAGGACTGTACACACAACCTCACTAGGCAACTCTATTCTGACAAGGTGAGTCTTGAGATTTAAGTGTTCTATGCTGTAGACTGATTCATGTGTTTGTGTGCATTTTAATTGACGTGTATTTCCCTGAAGGCACAAATCAAGGTTGCATTACCCCACACCGAGGCCTCGTTGCTTCAAAAGGATACACAGCGACGCCAAGTTGAAAGACCCCTTCACTCTAGCCCAAAAAGACTTGAATAATTTGTACGATGATATCAAGAAGGTAAGTCATTTGACTTGAGTCATCATTTAGCACTTTGAGATTGAAAAGTACACTATATAAATGAAATGTATTATTGTGACGTAGCATTGGCTACGGTGGCGTCGGCGTTGTTATTATAGCTCCTATGTACAGGTCAGACTATGGTCAAGGATTTTATAACATCACCGTAATATAGATGTATTTTTCTTTTCTGTGCTTCACAGGAGCTTTTTGTGTCCAAATCGGAGCTGAAGTCCTTATGTGACTACTACTTTGACGGGAAGGGCAAGGCTTTCCGACCCATGATAGTGGTGCTGATGGCCCGGGCCTGCAATAGTCACAGCAACCGAGACGGGTAAGACATTGTCCTTGATGTTGCCTAGTGAACTAGGTAGGTAGTATGCATTACCAGGTATTTATTTATTTAACCTTTTATTTAACCAGGCAAGTCGGTAAAGAACAAATTCTTATTTTTTTACTTTGTCAGCTCGGGTATTCGATCCAGAAACCTTTCGGTTACTGTCGCAACGCTCTAACCACTAGGATAACCTGCCGCCATACATACTTGATACTGTGTAGCCTGATCCGTCGTCCTGACGGCTCTAGTTTAGTTTCACTAGCGAAAGAGAATGGAAGCTTGCCAGATCGGGATGGTCGCACCGAGGCTACTAATGGGTTACAAGGAGACAGACCTGGGTGAGAAACTAGGCGAAGGAAACGCACACACCAGGAACAACTTGTCACACGTGTCTGGGGGAGAATACACAGATTAGAAAGCGGAGATAGGTTATTTTTTTTTTTTTTTTTTATGACTTCGTTACAGGAGATGACGGTATTACTCTAAATGAATCATGCGTATACTATATCATTGCAATAAACATTTCATAAACTAATTCATTCAGGCTGCCCATATTAGTGATGATGTGAACCAAGATATAGGTATAACTGCGTTCTCTTTCTCTCTCTCTCTCTCTAGAGATCTGCTCCCAGGTCAGAGATCCATAGCTATGATCTCTGAGATGATCCACACTGCCAGCCTGGTCCACGATGATGTCATCGACGGCTCGGACAAGCGGAGGGGGAAGACCACTATCAGCGAAGTGTGGGGCGAGAGAAAGGTTAGCCGAGTTCTCCGAACGGGGTGTTGTCTGTTAGTAGTAGCCAGTCATGTTGTCCTACACACACTACAGTAAGATACTCAACTGCAACATATGAAATAAGGTTATTGAGAGAGGGGGAAAAAAAGATCATATGAAATGGCCCCAAGTTCTCTTGAGAAGGTGAAATACTATCACTTTTCTGTAATGCATCTTATGACAAGCTAATACACCCTTAGTAGTTGTAAGATCATATGACTGTATGCGTTCTCTCTTCTCTTATTCCCAGGCCATTTTAGCTGGAGACTTCATCCTCTCGGCAGCCTCCATGGCTCTGGCCCGTATCGGGAACAACACAGTGGTGTCAGTCCTGTCTCAGGTCATGGAGGACCTGGTGCGAGGTAAGGACACACGAGTCGGTCTCGTGATGAGGTGGCCCTGGCCACGACTTCAAAATCAGTGTCGACCTCAGGGCCAAAGAGGTAATTACCTCTTGGTCTAATGGTTAGGACTATAGTTTCTCCCATGGGAGACCTTGGTTCAGATCCTGCCTGTGATACATTGCACAGTATATGCAGTCCGTTTCAGTTTCAAACAGTTGATTTTCATCTGGCTGTTTCAGTTACTGTAGCACCTTTTTTTACTATCTAGAGGATGTAAATGCAACCCTTGTGATTCTGTAAGGGGAAATGACTAATGAATGTTTCGTCTTTTTTTAGATTACCAAAGTGTATAGGAAACACTCTCTCTGTTTACACTGACGTATATTTGCTGATGTTCCAGGTGAATTCATGCAGCTGGGCTCCAAGGAAAATGAGAACGAGAGATTTAAACACTACCTGGACAAGACTTTCAAGAAGACCGCCAGTCTTATTGCCAACAGTTGTAAAGCTGTATGTACGTTATATCTCCACACAAATAGCGCAGACTTCCACCAAGTCTTCGGGCCCAACTGAATAGGTTTGTGTTGACTGGCCATTCTTGTCCGTTTCAAGGTATCAATTCTAGTGAACTCCGATCCAGAGGTTCATGAAATCGCCTTCCAGTATGGGAGGAACGTAGGCATCGCCTTCCAGGTACATTTCTAATATTTTGTTTTTTTATGCCGCTTGAATCAATGGGGTGCCATTTAAAAAAAAATCATTTATTGTGCTTATTTTTCCTTTTTGAGAAATGTATTTAACATTGAAATGTATACATTATTGGAAGTTGATGTGTGTGTGTGTGTGTCCTAGCTGGTGGATGATGTGCTTGACTTCACAGCGTGTGCCAGCCAACTAGGAAAGCCTTCCGCTACAGACCTCAAGCTGGGTCTGGCCACCGGACCAGTCCTGTTTGCCTGCCAGCAGGTGTGTTGTGTGTGTGTGTGTGTGTTGTGTGTGTCTAAAGTAGTGCACTATATAGGGCATAGGGTGCCATTTGGGATGTAGGCATTGACTCTCCTGGTCACGGTCTAATTTTCTTATTTCTAGGTTGAATCACAGTGACTGTTCAATATACTTTGAGTGCATAAAACTTTAGGAACACCTTCCTAATATTGGGTTGCACCCCCCTTTTTGTCCTCAGAACAGCCTCAGTTCGTCGAGGCGGTGGACTCTGCAAGGTGTCGAAAGTGTTCCACAGGGATGCTGGCCCATGTTGACTCCAAAGCTTCCCACAGTTGTGTCAAGTTAGCTGGATGTCCTTTGGGTGGTGGACCATTCTGGATACACACAGGAAACTGTTGAGCGTGAAAAACCCAGCAGTGGTGCAGTTCTCGACACAAACCGGTGCACCTGGTTCCTACCACCGTACCCCGTTCAAAGGCGCTTACATTTTTTTGGTCTCAATTGTCTCGAGGCTTAAACATCCTTTCTTTAACCTGTCTCCTCCCCTTCATCTACACTGATTGAATTGGATTTAACAGGTGAAATCAATAAGGGATCATAGCTTTCACCTGGTCAGTCTGTCATGGAAAGATCAGGTGTTCTTAATGTTTTGTAACCTCAGTGTTGATTCCTTTCATTCATATCATGTTATTTGTTTGCCACTGTTTTCCAGGGAGTCCCGGGTTCACATAATATGCCTGATTGTGTAGTCTGTGACAGTGTGTCTTCACGCTCTCTCTCTCTAGTTCCCTGAGCTGCATGGTATGATCATGAGGCGGTTCAGCTCCAGTGGAGATGTCGCTCGTGCCTGGCAGTATGTCCAGGAGGTAAGAAACATTGGGTGGCGCTAGATGGAGGGGCGTCGGAAACATTGGGTGGCGCTAGATGGAGGGGCGTCGGAAACATTGGGTGGCGCTAGATGGAGGGGTCGGAAACATTGGGTGGCGCTAGATGGAGGGGGCGTCGGAAACATTGGGTGGCGCTAGATGGAGGGGCGTCGGAAACATTGGGTGGCGCTAGATGGAGGGGCGTCGGAAACATTGGGTGGCGCTAGATGGAGGGGCGTCGGAAACATTGGGTGGCGCTAGATGGAGGGGCGTCGGAAACATTGGGTGGCGCTAGATGGAGGGGCGTCGGAAACATTGGGTGGCGCTAGATGGAGGGGCGTCGGAAACATTGGGTGGCGCTAGATGGAGGGGCGTCGGAAACATTGGGTGGCGCTAGATGGAGGGGCGTCGGAAACATTGGGTGGCGCTAGATCTTTTTGTTGTGTTGCTTGTATAAAAATAAGTGGAAGGGCGCAATCAAAAACTTTACGTTTCAATCAGAATAGAAACACACTATAGAAGTACTATTGGACCTGTGGTCATGTAGCAATTACACCCGGCCCGTTTGAAAGCACCATGACTCACCATCCTGTTTGTCCTGCCCTCAGAGTGACGGTGTGGATCAGACCAACTACCTGGCCCAGCACTACTGCCAAGAGGCTATCCGGCAGATCAGCTTGCTCAGGCCCTCTCTGGAGCGGGACGCCCTTATCAGGCTCACCCAGATGGTCCTTACCCGTGACAAGTGAGCCCCCACCCGTCACTTCAGGCAGCTACTTGTACCTGTGGAAAGCCACCCCATGGAGGTGGGGGGGGGAGGTGATGGGTGATTGATATTCCCAGTGGGTCCTGATGGAGCACTGTTTATGCAGATTTTTTTTTTTTTTCATAACTAAGATAAAGGTGGAACTACACTGTGCATACACAGGTTCTTCAGGACTGACTTCTGAGATGCACTGCTTCCCATTACCAATGTCTTCTTCCTTTCCTCTGGGGGTGAAAACACTAAAGTGCTCACAGAACAAAAGAATGTTATTGACCCCAGGGGTTTTCAATGCCCCTGAACCAACCCCCACCTATTCTTCAATTAGACTTCAACAAGGTGATCAAAAGGCGTGTCAGTGAGGAATTTCACACAGGCCTGTCAGTATAGAGACCCTCCAGGTTCATTGTTAAAGAAAATCACAGAATTAGAACATGTTCATTGTATACTGTACTGTAACTGCAGCCCCCCACCTTGAACTGGCAGATTGTATTTGGTCATCAAAGGCAGTTGACATTGCACTCAAGGTTTGGGACGGAATGGCCACTGCAGAATAATTTAAAATTCCACGATGAGACCGAAGGTGGAGTATCATTGTGGTGTGTGTGTGTGTGTGTGTGTGTGTGTGTGTGTGTGTGTGTGTGTGTGTGTGTGTGTGTGTGTGTGTGTGTGTGTGTGTGTGTGTGTGTGTGTGTGTGTGTGTTATTGCTCGACGATCTGTCCGCACCGCACAAATGCCAAACTTTTTTTTTTTTTTTTTTTTTTTTTTTTTGTCCCGGTGACTCGTACCAATTTCAGAGAATGTTTTTTTATAATGTAGGTGCTTCCTGTATCTCAAGTGCTTAATGACGATCTCAAGGCCCTTTAACATCCACAATCACTGTAATCAAATTAAAACGCGGGTATTTTTTGAAGTCAATCTTCTGCCCTTTTTTTGTTTCCATTCTCAATCACCGCCACTAGATTTTATTTCTTCTCAATTAACACACATATATATATATATATATATATATATATATATATATATATATATATATATATATATATATATATATATATATATATATATATACACACACACACATTAAGGGCAGAGCTTTTGATATTGCTACCCATTGAGTTGGAACACCTGTATATGTTGACTATAACAAGGCATTAGCTGCTATATCCTGAAATGGTAAAAGGCGGGGTTTTTTTTTTTTTTTTTAAATGCTGTCGACTTCCGTGTTGCTGGACATGAGATACGATCATGTAGGAACTGGCTGCCGTGTTCCATCTTTTTAACCTTTTTTTTTATAAAACCAATGAAAACACCCAACCTGAATTGATTTAGTCAAACGTAATTCCTAAGAGGAGGGGGAAGGGGAGGGGGAGGGGGAGCCTAAAAGCCATAAATGAGTATGGACAAAGTGGTTGGGGTCAATTTGGAACAATAACAGGAAAAGAACAACCCAGACTTGAGTTATAAAACCAAATCATTACGGGGTTAAAAACGATGACCGTTCTAAAACGATGTGATCCTAGGTTTTTTTTTTTTTTTTTTTTTTACTTTTGATCGTCGTTGCTCCGTCTATGTGAAGACCTGAGGTATAAGAGATGTCGTATTGGTCACCATTCTCACAGAATAGTCAAATCGCAGCTGTAAAGAAAGAAGGGGGGGGAAGTCAAGGTTTTGAATTGCTTTCCCGAACGCCCTGTATAGGGAATAGGGTGTCATTTGGGGCACATTCAACGTGTTTTATTCTGTTCAAATGTATTTCTGTACCAAAGCTGCTGTAAAGTAGTTATGAATTTCCATTCCAGACAAAGATTCATATGAACGTGACAACAGTGTTGACAACTAAAGCCCACTAACACGGCATGAAGAACCAATTGATTATAATCCGTTTTACTGTTTACATTTATATACTTTGATAAATAAAATAAAAAATACCTACAGATAAATAATTTTATTTCAGATTTTTTTTTATTTATCAAAGTATATAGGACGTTTCTTTAAATGTATATGGAACTCTACTAGTGAAAAGGGGAATTTGTCATTCAAACTGGGAGTCACTGCATCACCAGATGGGAATAATTCATCATGTAAATTGGATATGCTTAAAACACAAAATAGAGCATTTTGAAAATAAAACCAACAAGGCCTTTTGTGTCTTGACAATTTAATCAATTAAAAAATACTAAAAGCCTAAATTGAATGTAAGTATTACAACAAAATGGAAGCATAATTAAACAGAGGTTATACATTTTTTTACGACCAGACTTCAGGAACGACTGAAATAAAAACAGAAATAAAAGGTTTTGTTATTCATAAAAAGCGAAATAAGATTTAACATCCACATCGGATCAGGCTTGTGATTATGATAACCTTGATTGGGGGGGGAAAAAAAAAAAATGAATACATTGTCTAAATATTGAACAATTTAGGCAACAGAGAGAGGCAGAATAGTGCAGTTTGAAGCTAATATGGCATGACGTTTTGCACTGGAGACGTCCAGGGGATGACTGGCAGGATGGGCGAGCTGGTGGGTCTGACCAAGGGTGAGGTCATTAATGTTTGTTAAAATGTATGTAAATGTTGAGTTGTCTATTCTTTTTTTTTTTTTGTCTTTAATAAAGTTTTTGTGTTGTCAAAAAAGTAAAATAAAATAAAAATCTATCTTCTGTAGTGTGTGTGTGTGTGTGTGTGTGTGGTAAGTAGCCTGCTTGAGATACTGCGATTGACATTCACTGAATTTACACTACAGACACCCAACAGGTTGCAGCTCACATTTCTATACAATTAGCACTTCCACCGAAGGTCTACACAAGATCGCCTAATGTTTACATATGCATTTACAATGCCGTCTGACAGACATCGTCTCCATATAGCATAATACTCGTGCTACACTCATCAAGACATTTATTAACACTTTAAGATGAGTGCATGAGAAATGTGTAGGTCAATAGATGGGTCGGATGTAATGTCAGGCATATGTAAACGGGAAGAACACGTAAAGGAAGGATGTCCTTCAGCCAGCGTTACCCTGGTCTCAAAGGAGGTCGGTGGCACCTTTAATCGAGGAGAACGGGCTGGTGGTAATGGCTGGAGCGGAATCAGTGGAATGGTATCAAATACATCAAACAAATGGGTTTTTTTCCAGGTGTTTGACGCCGTTCCATTTGCTCCGTTCCAGCTACTATTATGAGCCGTTCCTCCCCTCAGCAGCCTCCACTGCCTGGTCTTTGAAAACATCCGTACGTCATCAGCCTTACCCTATTCCTTTATATACTTTATCCCCCAACCCACCCACAACAACACCACCAAAATAAAGTAAATAGATATTTGTATTTGATTTATTTGCTATCAGTAAGAGACCAAACATTCTGTCATATATCCAAAAGCACGCCCCTAGGTCAGATGGTCTGTTTCAATTGGTCTGTAGTAGAAACACTGAATCAATACAGTCAGCATAGGCCCTTCAGTCAGCATAGGGCATGATGGACTCAACGTAGTTGCCGGGGAACAGGCCCGTGACTCCGTTGCTGATTCCCTCGAACCAGCCGTCATCGTTCATCTTAATGATGTAGATGATGGCTCCCTCCATGAAGCTCAGCTCATCGTCTTTATCCGCTGTGTAGTCGTAGATGGCCACCACTGAGGAGGAGAGAGGAGAGGGAAATCGTCAGAGCGAGAGAGAGAGACTTGGCAAACTGGATTAGGATACAAAAGGTAAGAAATGGTTTGCCTGAAGATTAACATATTTGAGTGTCAAAATGTGCTTAAGTAGTTGACTAGTTCAGCGTAGTTGAAATAAATCCATGTGAATTGTACGGTAGGGAGGAGAAGTGAAGTAGAGTGGTGTCGGTATTGAGCCCTGAGGAACACCTTTCTGCATGTAGCTCATGGGCTCTGGCTGGGGGTCTCCATCAGCATACGAGTCGCTGTACTGAACTACAGCCACTTCCGCTTCCTCGTAGTCAACTGGCGGGGGTGGAGGAGGGGGAGGAGCTTCATCAAACATGGGCAGGTCATCGGGCGGAGGCGGAGTAGGGGTGTCCGCAACTTCCAAAATGGCGATGAGTAAAGGAAGGGGAGAGAGAATGAAATTAGGAACGCAGCCTGAAACTGGAAGAAGTAAAACAGTACAATAGTACATTTGTGCTGCGCATGCCACCAAAGCCCAACAGTAGAGAAATCCACGCAAAAAGGCCATGCAATCGTGGGAAGAACAACATGCGTGCCGATGGTTAGTGGGTCAAGGACCAAATAAAATGCATGACAGCGAGTTGTCAGCACGCTGATTTTGACCCTTTGAGATTCGTTCCTCCAGGTCACTTGTTCAAGTCACTTGTTAAGACACGTAATTTGGTTACACGTGATCTTTGCCACCAAGGTAATGCTGCACGCAATGCAAACTTGTTTTAGACATTCTATTTCCATTGTCTTCCCATTACATTTGAATTCTCTTGTGTTTGTTGTATAATATCACTATACAGTTAGCACGGCAGTAGAGTACTTGTGACTATCCTAGAGGGATGCAGCTCTATAATCATAAACACACACTGGTCCAATCCCAAATCGACCCCTAAACCATACACCTTATGCACTTGTAGAGATATGAGAGGATTTTATTGGAATAAGCAATATGGTGAAACTTCCACCTAGCCTATCAGAGTGCAAGGTGGAGCTACTACCAGATTGCCTGTACCTGTAAAATCATCTAAGATCTCCACAAGTGCACAGGGTGTAAGGTACAGGGTGTAGGGTACAGGGTGTAAGGTACAGGGTGTATGGTACAGGGTGTAGAGTACAGGGTACAGGGTGTAGGGTACAGGGTGTAGAGTACAGGGTACAGGGTGTAGGGTACAGGGTGTAGGGTACAGGGCACAGGGTGTAAGGTACAGGGTGTAGAGTACAGGGTACAGGGTGTAGAGTACAGGGTACAGGGTGTAGGGTACAGGGTGTATGTACAGGGTGTAGGGTACAGGGTGTAGGGTACAAGTTGTAGGGTACAGGGCACAGGGTGTAAGGTACAGGGTGTATGGTACAGGGTGTAGAGTACAGGGTACAGGGTGTAGGGTACAGGGTGTAGAGTACAGGGTGTAAGGTACAGGGTGTAGAGTACAGGGTACAGGGTGTAGGGTACAGGGTGTAGAGTACAGGGTGTAGGGTACAAGGTGTAGGGTACAAGGTGTAGGGTACAGGGTGTAGGGTACAGGGTGTAGAGTACAGGGTGTAGAGTACAGGGTACAGGGTGTAGGGTACAGGGTGTAGAGTACAGGGTACAGGGTGTAGGGTACAGGGTGTAGAGTACAGAGTACAGGGTGTAGGGTGTAGAGTACAGGGTACAGGGTGTAGGGTACAGGGTGTAGGGTACAGGGTGTAGAGTACAGGGTACAGGGTACAGGGTGTAGGGTACAGGGTGTAAGGGTACAGGGTGTAGGGTACAGGGCACAGGGTGTAGGGTACAGGGTGTAGAGTACAGGGTACAGGGTACAGGGTGTAGGATACAAGGTGTAGGGTACAGGGCACAGGGTGTAGGGTACAGGGCACAGGGTGTAGGGCACAGGTTGTAGGGTACGGGGTAGAGAACAGCAGAGAACCCTATCCTCCTATCAGTCATGTTCCAAAGTGACAACCCTCCTCCAATTTTATGACACCTTGTGACCCAAGTCCAAGGAAAATGTATTTTGATTTTGTAACCCTTGCTTCCGTAAATGATTAAAGAGAATGTCTACTAATGAGTACAACTTAATAAACTGCAGCCTGAATAGTCAGTACGGACCTCTGAATCGGACGCTACATTAGTATGTGTGGATCCGATCGTGGAGGCTTACCTGCATTATAATCAAACGTGACCATTTCTATATTGTACCAAAGGGGTATGAGAGGGCAGATATTCTCAAGGTTGTGTTTATCAGAGGATGATCTGCCGTAATGCCATCAACAGCCAGGCTACTAGATCAGTGGTTTCTGTTTTCGACTGGAAATTACAGCCTTTGTACTGTTGAGAAACAGCTATAAAATTAATTCTGCCAGTAACATAAATCTGTCTAACGATAGCAGGCTAAGCTTCTTTAGAGTCACATGAAAGCATGCAGACTATTTGTTTTTGTGAAATTATACATTATACATGACATACAGCGCCTTCGGGAAAGTGTCCAGACCCCTTGATTTTGTTATGTTACAGCCTTATTCTAAAATGGATTACATGTTTGTTTGTTTTTTGCAATGTAAACACAATACCCCCATAATGACCAAGCGAAAACTGGTTTTGAGTCATTTTTGCAAATGTATTAAAAATAAAAAAAACAGAAATATCTCATTTACATAAGTATTCAGACCCTTTGCTATGAGACTCGAAATTGAGCGGAGGTGCATCCTGTTTCCATTGATCATCCTTGAGATGTTTCTACAACTTGCTTGGAGTCCACCTGCGGTAAATTCAATTGATTGGACATGATTTGGAAAGGTTCACACCTGTCTATATGAGGTCCCACAGTTGACAATGCATGTCAGAGCAAAAACCAAGCCATGAGGTCGAAGTAATTGTCCTTAGAGCTCCGAGACAGGATTGTGTCGAGGCACAGATCTGAGGAAGGGTACAAATAAAATTCTGCAGCATTGAAGATCCCCAATAACTTAGTGGCCTCCATCATTCTTAAATGGAAGAAGTTTGGAACCACCAAGACTCTTCCTAGAGCTGGCCGCCCGGCCAAACTGAGCAATCGGGGGAGAAGGGCCTTGGTCAGGGAGGTGACCAAAAACCCAATGGTCACTCTGACAGAGCTCCAGAGTTCCTCTGTGGACATGGGAGAACCTTCCAGAAGGACAACTATCTTTGCAGCACTCCACCAATCAGGCCTTTATGGTAGAGTGGCCAGACGGAAGCCACTCTTCTGTAAAAGGCACATGACAGCCCGCTTGGAGTTTGCCAAAAGGCACTTAAAGACTCTCAGACCATGAGAAACAAGATTCTCTGGCCTGATGAAAACTCTTTGGTCTGAATGCCAAGCATCATGTCTGGAGGAAACCTGGCACCATCCCTACGGTGAAGCATGGTGGTGGCAGCATCATGCTGTGGGGATGTTTTTCAGTGGCAGGGACTGGGAGACTAGTCAGGATCGAGGCAAAGATGAACGAAGCAAAGTAAAGAGAGAGATCCTTGATGAAAACCTGCTCCAGAGCGACTCGATGCTGTAATCGCTGCCAAAGGTGCTTCAACAAACCTGACGAAGCTTGAGAGGATCTGCAGAGAAGAATGGGAGAAACACCCCAAATACAGATGTGCCAAGCTTATAGCGTCATACCCAAGAAGACTCGAGGCTGTGATCGCTGCCAAAGGTGCTTCAACAATGTACTGAGTAAAGGGTCTGAATACTTATGTAAATGTGATATTTCAGGGTTTTTTTATTTTATAAATTAGCAAAAAAAATCTAAAAATATGTTTTTGCTTTGTCATTATGGGGTATTGTGGGTAGATTTATGAGGGGAAAAAACAATTTAATCAATTTTAGAATAAGATTGTAACGTAACAAAATGTGGAAAAAGTCGAGGGGTCTGAATACTTTCCCGAATGCACTGTATGCCTTATCACACACGTGGGAATCTGTAGAAATACTAATTCAGCTGCTTACTCCATTATACATTCTCCTGAATAACCTTGGAATGGAGCCACTTTTTTTCACTATTTGTCCTCAGTATCTGCATAGTGGAGAAAGCAATGGGTGTCAATGGCAATAAGTGTGTGTCTGAGAACGCTATTAATTAACACAGACAATAGATAAGAGCTGTCTACAGCACAGGACAGACAGACAGACAGACCAGACAGGCAGGACAGTTGAGTGAACAGGCACAAAGCATGCTGTGAGTGATTGACAGATGGGGGTTGTTCTACTCAGATGTATGGGAAAAAGGTGAGTGATCTGGGGAACAGCGTGAGTGATCTGGTGAACAGGGTGAGTGATCTGGGGAACAGGGTGAGTGATCTGGGGAACAAGGTGAGTGATCTGGGGAACAAGTTGAGTGATCTGGGGAACAGGGTGAGTGATCTGGGGAACAAGGTGAGTGATCTGGGAAACAGGGTGAGTGATCTGGGGAACAGGGTGAGTGATCTGGTGAACTGGGTGAGTGATCCGGGGAACAAGGTGAGTGATCTGGGGAACAGGGAGAGTGATCTGGGGAACAGGGTGAGTGATCTGGGGAACAAGGTGAGTGGTCTGGGGAACAATGTGAGTGATCTGGGGAACAGGGTGAGTGATCTGGGGAACAGGGTGAGTGATCTGGTGAACAGGGTGAGTGATCTGGGGAACAAGGTGAGTGATCTGGGGAACCGGGAGAGTGATCTGGGGAACCGGGAGAGTGATCTGGGGAACAAGGTGAGTGATCTGGTGAACAGGGTGAGTGATCTGGGGAACAAGGTGAGTGATCTGGGGAACCGGGAGAGTGATCTGGGGAACAGGGTGAGTGATCTGGGGAACAAGGTGAGTGATCTGGGAGAGTGATCTGGGGAACAGGGTGAGTGATCTGGGGAACAATGTGAGTGATCTGGGGAACAGGGTGAGTGATCTGGGGAACAGGGTGTGATCTGGTGAACAGGGTGAGTGATCTGGGGAACCGGGAGAGTGATCTGGGGAACAGGGTGAGTGATCTGGGGAACAGGGAGAGTGATCTGGGGAACAGGGTGAGTGATCTGGGGAACAAGGTGAGTGGTCTGGGGAACAATGTGAGTGATCTGGGGAACAGGGTGAGTGATCTGGGGAACAGGGTGAGTGATCTGGGGAACAGGGTGAGTGATCTGGGGAACAAGGTGAGTGATCTGGGGAACAAGTTGAGTGATCTGGGGAACAGGGTGAGTGATCTGGGGAACAAGGTGAGTGATCTGGGAAACAGGGTGAGTGATCTGGGGAACAGGGTGAGTGATCTGGTGAACTGGGTGAGTGATCCGGGGAACAAGGTGAGTGATCTGGGGAACAGGGAGAGTGATCTGGGGAACAGGGTGAGTGATCTGGGGAACAAGGTGAGTGGTCTGGGGAACAATGTGAGTGATCTGGGGAACAGGGTGAGTGATCTGGGGAACAGGGTGAGTGATCTGGTGAACAGGGTGAGTGATCTGGGGAACAAGGTGAGTGATCTGGGGAACCGGGAGAGTGATCTGGGGAACCGGGAGAGTGATCTGGGGAACAAGGTGAGTGATCTGGTGAACAGGGTGAGTGATCTGGGGAACAAGGTGAGTGATCTGGGGAACCGGGAGAGTGATCTGGGGAACAGGGTGAGTGATCTGGGGAACAAGGTGAGTGATCTGGGAGAGTGATCTGGGGAACAGGGTGAGTGATCTGGGGAACAATGTGAGTGATCTGGGGAACAGGGTGAGTGATCTGGGGAACAGGTGTGATCTGGTGAACAGGGTGAGTGATCTGGGGAACCGGGAGAGTGATCTGGGGAACAGGGTGAGTGATCTGGGGAACAAGGTGAGTGATCTGGTGAACAGGGTGAGTGATCTGGGGAACAAGGTGAGTGATCTGGGGAACAGGGAGAGTGATCTGGGGAACAGGGAGAGTGATCTGGTGAACAGGGTGAGTGATCTGGTGAACAGGGTGAGTGATCCGGGGAACAAGGTGAGTGATCTGGGGAACAGGGAGAGTGATCTGGGGAACAGGGCGAGTGATCTGCGGAACAAGGAGAGTGTGTGCTGGGCCTCTGGACTTACTGTTCTCCTGCACCCTGGCCACAAAGCCTGTCAGAGGTATCTGTGGAGTCAGCTGGGGCATGGGGGGAGGAGGGGCAGCTGTAGCCACCGGAAGCCCCCCCCCACACATACCAAACGGAAGAGAGAAATCAAGGATATAAAGTAGACAGAGAGGACAGAGAGAAGGATGAGACAAACAGGAGCAGACATATCAGTCACCTACAACAGATGAAAATATTACCCCAACCCAGGTCAATATGAAACAGAGTACCCCAACCCAGGTCAATAGGAAACAGAGTACCCCAACCCAGGTCAATAGGAAACAGAGTACCCCAACCCAGGTCAATATGAAACAGAGTACCCCAACCCAGGTCAATATGAAACAGAGTACCCCAACCCAGGTCAATATGAAACAGAGTACCCCAACCCAGGTCAATAGGAAACAGAGTACCCCAACCCAGGTCAATAGGAAACAGAGTACCCCAACCCAGGTCAATAGGAAACAGAGTACCCCAACCCAGGTCAATATGAAACAGAGTACCCCAACCCAGGTCAATAGGAAACAGAGTACCCCAACCCAAGTCAATATGAAACAGAGTACCCCAACCCAAGTCAATAGGAAACAGAGTACCCCAACCCAGGTCAATATGAAACAGAGTACCCCAACCCAGGTCAATAGGAAACAGAGTACCCCAACCCAGGTCAATAGGAAACAGAGTACCCCAACCCAAGTCAATAGGAAACAGAGTACCCCAACCCAAGTCAATATGAAACAGAGTACCCCAACCCAGGTCAATAGGAAACAGAGTACCCCAACCCAAGTCAATAGGAAACAGAGTACCCCAACCCAGGTCAATATGAAACAGAGTACCCCAACCCAGGTCAATATGAAACAGAGTACCCCAACCCAAGTCAATAGGAAACAGAGTACCCCAACCCAGGTCAATATGAAACAGAGTACCCCAACCCAGGTCAATAGGAAACAGAGTACCCCAACCCAGGTCAATATGAAACAGAGTACCCCAACCCAAGTCAATATGAAACAGAGTACCCCAACCCAAGTCAATATGAAACACGGTACCCCAACCCAAGTCAATATGAAACAGAGTACCCCAACCCAAGTCAATATGAAACAGAGTACCCCAACCCAGGTCAATATGAAACAGAGTACCCCAACCCAAGTCAATATGAAACAGAGTACCCCAACCCAAGTCAATATGAAACAGAGTACCCCAACCCAAGTCAATATGAAACAGAGTACCCCAACCCAAGTCAATATGAAACAGAGTACCCCGACCTAAATCAATGCAACACTATCATTGCAAGAATTAAGAGACAGACACATTGCAAGGTTAGTCATGAGTTTTGTGCACTTCTACAAGGCAATTAGTTTAATATGTAATGTGTACAAATCTATGCTTGTGGTTTTTAGGTCAGCGAGGCCAGAGACTGAGTCCAGGTTTCCCAAGGTATTTGGAAGTTGTACAGACTGAGGCATTATAAAGAGATTAGGTTGATTGTTGTACAGACTGAGGGATTATAAAGAGATTAGGTTTGATTGTTGTACAGACTGAGGGATTATAAAGAGATTAGGTTGATTGTTGTACAGACTGAGGGATTATAAAGAGATTAGGTTGATTGTTGTACAGACTGAGGGATTATAAAGAGATTAGGTTGATTGTTGTACAGACTGAGGGATTATAAAGAGATTAGGGTTGATTGTTGTACAGACTGAGGCATTATAAAGAGATTAGGTTGATTGTTGTACAGACTGAGGGATTATAAAGAGATTAGGTTTGATTGTTGTACAGACTGAGGGATTATAAAGAGATTAGGTTGATTGTTGTACAGACTGAGGGATTATAAAGAGATTAGGTTGATTGTTGTACAGACTGAGGGATTATAAAGAGATTAGGTTGATTGTTGTACAGACTGAGGGATTATAAAGAGATTAGGTTGATTGTTGTACAGACTGAGGGATTATAAAGAGATTAGGTTGATTGTTGTACAGACTGAGGGATTATAAAGAGATTAGGTTTGATTGTTGTACAGACTGAGGGATTATAAAGAGATTAGGTTGATTGTTGTACAGACTGAGGGATTATAAAGAGATTAGGTTTGATTGTTGTACAGACTGAAGGATTATAAAGAGATTAGGTTGATTGTTGTACAGACTGAGGGATTATAAAGAGATTAGGTTGATTGTTGTACAGACTGAGGGATTATAAAGAGATTAGGTTGATTGTTGTACAGACTGAGGCATTATAAAGAGATTAGGTTGATTGTTGTACAGATTGATGGATTATAAAGAAATTTTTCAGTTCTGCCCACAGGTTTTCTATGGGATTGAGGTCAGGGATTTGTGATGGCCACTCCAATACCTTGACTTTTTTGTCCTTAAGCCATTTTGCCACAACTTTGGAAGTATGCTTGGGGTCATTGTCCATTTGGAAGACCCATTTGCGACCAAGCTTTAACTTCCTGACTGATGTCTTGAGATGTTGCTTCAATATTTCCACATAATTTTCCTTCCTCATGATGCTATCTATTTTGTGAAGTTCACTAGTCCCTCCTGCAGCACCCCCACCAACATGATGCTGCCACCCCCGTGCTTCACGGTTGAGATGGTGTTCTTCGGATTGCAAGCCTCCCCCCTTTTTCCTCCAAACACAACGATGGTCATTATGGCCAAACAGTTATATTTTTGTTTCATCAGACCAGAGGACATTTCTCCAAAAAGTACAATCTTTGTCCCTATGTGCAGCTGTCATTTTTATGGCGGTTTTGGAGCAGTGGCTCGTGGTGTAGAACTGGGACTAGACGTAATGACAAGAGGAAGAGTGGATTTATTAATGGCTACAGTTATAAATGATGTAGGGGGACGAGGGTTCTGGCTCATGAGAGAAGCTTCCTCCTCCTCCATTCTGTGCATACGTCTCAAATGGCACCCTATTCCCTTTATAGTGCACTACTTTAGACAGAGCCCTATGGGGAATAGGGGTGCCATTTTGGGACACAGGTCAGTGTCCTCTTAGTGCTTACTGGATCTTAACATTCAATGACAACCCTCTGCACACTGTGATGATGATGCCTGTTAACATTGTGACAGTAAGATTTAAACGCCAGCCGGTCTTTCACGGTGCCAGTGAATGGGAGAGCCGAGGCGAATCTCAATTCAAAACGGAACAGGTGGCTGCCGACAGCTTGACTTTGTCACATTTTATTCTAAATCCTTCTTTTGAATTTTTACCATTTGACTTGATGAGGTTATTGAGTTCAGTCCGACCGGCACATCACCAGGCCTGCCCGTGTCTGTGTTCCCACAGGAGTTTTAGTGGAAGGGTACAGGACACGAGGACAAAAAAAAATAAACACTTTGCTTAAGTTAGTGGACACCATGAGCTGGGGTCACCTTCTTTGGGGGCTGGCTAGTACATTTGAGGGAACAGGGAGATAAGAGACAAGGGGAAATCAACCACTTTAAAGAGGTACATCAATGTACAAGACGTTCACCAGAGAGGAGAAACGCCTTAACAGACACTGCTTGGAAGAAACCACCCTTGACCTTCAGGATGAAACGACTGTGGCGCCGCCGCCACCGGCATCTGACTACAAACTACAAACCCTAGCCTGCAAAGCCGATCATAGACTAGAACCTGGACGACACTGAAGTCAGTCGGTTTCCATGGGTATTTCCTCTAAGTGTACAAGCTGATAGAGTGACTGCTACTGTTGAATTATTTGTAACTTTCATTCTTTTTATTGTACTTTTTTTTCTTGAAACTTCTTAAAGCGTTGTTGGTTAAAGGCTTTGTAAGGAAGGTCTACAACTGTTGTATTCAGCGCATGTGACAAATACGATTTGATTTGAGTGACAGTGCTTTCGCTTTTGGGGCACCCAGTGAGAGTTGAAGAACTCAGCGGTGGGTAGCAAACCCCTGTTCTAAAAGAGGGACTGGCTGCTTCACAAATGGCACCCTATTCCCTATGTAGTGCACTACTTTTGACCAGGGTCCATAGGGAAAGTAGTGCATAGTGTAGCTCCCCTGTGCTAGTAAAGACGAGGGAAGTGCCGTTCCCTTGAGGGGGAAATCTATCTATCTATCTATCTATCTATCTATCTATCTATCTATCTATCTATCTATGAATCTATCTATCTATCTATCTATCTATCTATGAATCTATCTATCTATCTATGAATCTATCTATCTATGCATCTATCTATCTATCTATCTATCTATCTATCTATCTATCTATCTATGAATCTATCTATCTATCTATGAATCTATCTATCTATGCATCTATGCATCTATCTATCTATCTATCTATCTATCTATCTATCTATCTATCTATCTATCTATCTATCTATCTATCTATCTATCTATGAATTTATCTATCTATGAATCTATGAATCTATCTATCTATCTATCTATCTATCTATCTATGAATCTATCTATCTATCTATCTATCTATC
>CM059782.1:5662452-5682452 GCA_030435695.1 Brachymystax lenok tsinlingensis
CACGGACTGAGGATCAATACCACTCCACACGGACTGAGGGATCAATACCACTCCACACGGACTGAGGGATCAATACCACTCCACACGGACTGAGGGATCAATACCACTCCACACGGACTGAGGGATCAATACCACTCCACACGGACTGAGGGATCAATACCACTCCACACGGACTGAGGGATCAATACCACTCCACACGGACTGAGGATCAATACCACTCCACACGGACTGAGGGATCAATACCACTCCACACGGACTGAGGGATCAATACCACTCCACACGGACTGAGGGATCAATACCACTCCACACGGACTGAGGGATCAATACCATATCCGCTATGACAGGCTCTTTGTCCATCCTCCCTCCCAGAATCCTGGAAGGGAGGATGGAAGGGATGAGAGAGCCAAGCCTACACACACACACACCAGCTGATTAATGGACTGCTGAATGTATATATTTTTTTCTCTCTGATAAGCTAGCCAGGAAAGGGCTGAAAATAGCCCGTATCAATATACGTAGCCTTAGAAATAAGGTTCATGAAATCAATAACTTGCCAACATCGGATAACATTAAAATATTAGACATTTCTGAGACTCACTTAGATAATCATCTGATGATACATCAGTAGCAATACAAGGATATAACATCTACCGAAGAGACAGGAATGCTTATGGGGGAGGTGTTTCTGTATATATTCAGAGCCATATCCATGTAATGCTTAGAGAAGATCTTATGTCAAGTGTTATTGAAGTGTTGTGGTTGCAGGTTCACCTGGCACATCTAAAGCCTTTTCCTTTGGGGTGTTGCTATAGGCCACCAAGTGCTAACAGTCAATATCTAAATAATATGTGTGAAATGCTTGATAGTGTATGTGATGTAAACAGAGAGGACTACTTTCTTGGGGACCTGAATATTAACTGGTTTTCATTAAGCTGTCCGCTCCAGAGGAAGCTTCTTACTGTAACCAGTGTCTGCAATCTGGTTCAGGTGATTAATCAACCTACCAGGGTGTTTACAAACACTACAGGAACAAGATCATCCACATGTATTGATCACATGTTTACTCATGCTGTAGAACTTTGTTCTGAAGCTGTATCCGTACCCATTGGATGCAGTGATCACAATATAGTGGCTATATCCAGGAAAGCCAACGTTCCAACAGCTGGGCCTAAAATAGTGTATAAGAGATCATACAAAAGATTTTGCTGTGACTCTTATGTGGATGATGTTAAACAGATTTGTTGATCTAATGTGATTAATGAGGAGCATCCAGATGCTGCACTTGATGCATTTATGAAATTGCTTCTTCCAATGATTGATAAACATGCACCTGCTAAGAAACTGACTGTTAGAACTGTTAAGGCTCCATGGATTGATGAGGAATTGAAAAACTGTATGGTTGAAAGAGATGGCAGAAGGAGTGGCTAATAAGTCTGGCAGCACATCTGATTGGCTGACTTACTGCAAACTGAGAAATGACGTGTCTAAACTCAACAAGAAGAAGAATAAACTATTTTATAGAGCCAAGATCAATGATATAAAGAATGACGGAAAAAAAACTTTGGAGTACTTTAAATTAAATTATGGGCAGAAAGACAAATTCAACTCCATCTGTCATTGAATCAGATGGCTTATTCATCACAAAACCATTTGATGTTGCCAATTATTTTCATGATTATTTCATTGGTAAAGTGGGCAAACTTAGGCAGGAAATGCCAACAAAGAACAGTGAGCAATTGTATTCATGCATAAAAAAAAACAAATAATGAAAGAAAAGTATTGAAGGTTGAATTTTGTAAAGTTACCGTGGGAGAGGAGGAGAAATTATTGTTATCGATCAATAATGACAAACCTCCTGGCATTGACAACTTAGATGGAAAACTACTGAGGATGGTTGCTGACTCTATAGTCACTCCTATCTGTCATATTTTTAATCTGAGCCTAAAAGAAAGTCTTTGTCCTCAGGCCTGGAGGGAAGCCAAAGTAATTCCGCTACCCAAGAGTGGTAAAGTGGTCTTTATTGGTTCTAACAGCAGACCTATAAGCTTGCTGCCTGCTCTTAGCAAACTGTTGGACAAAATTGTGTTTTACCAAATACAATGCTATTTCTCTGTAAACAAATTAATAACAGACTTTCAGCATGCTTATAGAGAATGGCAATCAACATCTACTGACACAAATGACTGATGATTGGTTGAAAGAAATCGATAATAAGAAGATTGTGGGAGCTGTACTGTTAAATTTCAGTGCAGCCTTTGATATTATTGACCATAACCTGATGTTGAAAAAACATGTGTTATGGCTTTTCAACCTCTGCCATATCGTGGATTCAGAGCCATCTATCTAATAGAACTCAAAGGGTTTTCTTTAATGGAAGCTTCTCTAATGTCAAACATGTAAAGTCTGGTGTACCGCAGGGCAGTTCTCTAGGTCCTCTACTCTATTATAGTTTTACCAATGACCTGCCACTGGCATTAAACAAAACATGTGTGTCCATGTATGCTGATGATTCAACCATATACACATCATCAACAACAGCTAATGAAGTCACTGAAACCTTTAACAATGAGTTGCAGTCTGTTTTGGATTTGGTGGCCAGTAATAAACTGGTCCTGAACATCTCTAAAAATAAGAGCTTTGTATTTGGTACAAATCATTCCTTAACTTCTAAGGGAGCGGCAGCAGAGGTGACGGTTTTGGAGAGTCTGGCTAGCCCAAAGTAAAATGCCTGCCACTCAGGCCCAGAAAATAGGATATGCACATAATTAGTACTATTGGATAGGAAACACTCTGAAGTTTCTAAAAGTGTTAAAATAATGTATGTGAGTATAACAGAACTGATATAGCAGGCGAAAACCAGAGGACAATCCATCCGGATTTGCAGTTTTTTTTGTATATGACCTTTTTCTCCAGGCTGCCTATTGATTTTAATGGGAACCAGCTCCTAGATTGCAGTACCTATGACTTCCACTAGATGTCAACAGTCTTTATACAGTGTCTGGAGGCTCTAGCACTAAGCAGAACAGATAGGTAGAGGAAGTAGTGAAGGGACCACATTTGTCAACAACGTTTGATGGGCGCGAGATTGTGAGCAGGCCCCACTTTATTTTCCTTTCCTATCGTTCACGTTATCGTCCGGTTGAAATATTACAGTAAATATACATAAAAGGATACCTAAGGATACATTAAAAATGATGTTTGATTTGTTTGGAGAAAGTGTATAGGTATATTTGAACGCGTTCTCTTCATGGTTCAATGGGCGACTCGACGTTGGATTTTCTGATCATAACGCGCCAACCAAATGGAGATTTATGGATATAATAAATGACTTTTTCTAACAAAAGAACCATTGGATGTCTTCGTTGGACACTTGGGAAGCCCTCAGCAGAAGTTCTTCGAAAGGCAAGTGATTTATTTTAGCTCTTATATGGGTTTTGTGAAACCAAGGAGTAAGAGCTGTTTTTGTCAGTGGACTCAGGAGTGGACTCTACTGTTTAGCGAGCATGCGCTTCGTTTTTTTCCTTTTCTATCGACCAGGTTATTATCCGTGTGAAATATTATCATTTATATACATATTAGGGTACCTGAGGATCGATTAGAAACGTTGTTTGGACAAAGTTTATAAGTAACCTTTTTAAAGTTTTCTATGACTTGTATATTGAACGAGTGGAACGGTGGATTTCTGAACAAAACGCGCCAACCAAACTGAGATTTTGGGACATAAAGAGAGACTTGATCGAACAAAAGAACAATTTATTGTGTAGCTGGGACCCTTTGGATTGTCATCAGAGGAAGATCTTCAAAGGTAAGCGATTTATTTTATTGCTATTTTTGAGTTTTGTGACACCCTTACTGGTTATGTTATTATGCTAATGGAGGAAGTACGCGGAGCGCTGTCCTCAGACAATCAAATGCTATGCTTTCGCCGTAAAGCCTTTTTGAAATCTGACAACGCTGTGAGATTACCAAGATTCTAAGCTTTTGAATGGTGTGCAACACATCCAGGGTATGTCCCAAACGGCACCCTATTCTATTCATAGTACACTCCTTTGGAGCAAAGCCCTATGGGCCCTGGTCAAAAGTAGTGCACTATGTATGGAATAGGGTGCCGTTTGGGACATACCCTGGATGTGTTGCACACCATTCAAAAGCTTAGAATCTTGGTAATCTCACAGCGTTGTCACGCACATACACTTTCTCACACTCTCACACCCATTCACCCTCCCATAGTGCCAGCAATGCCAGAGAGGAGGTGGGTCGATGATTGCCAGAGAGGAGGTGGGTCGATGATTGCCAGAGAGGAGGTGGGTCGATGATTGCCAGAGAGGAGGTGGGTCGATGATTGCCAGAGAGGAGGTGGGTCGATGATTGCCAGAGAGGAGGTGGGTCGATGATTGCCAGAGAGGAGGTGGGTCGATGATTGTCCACTGGAGCCCTCGTGCAGAGGGAGGTGGCGAAGAGGAGAGGAGCGGCGGTATAGTGGTTTGTGGTTCTTTGGGCTCACCTATTGCTGCAGAAGCCACCGGAGTCACTGGGGGGCTCTGCCCAGGGAGAGGAGGAGGAGGTGGAGGAGGGGGAGGGGCTCCGGGGGGAGCAGACATGGGCGGGACTGAAAACAAGTGGTCAGATCCGTTAGTGACTGACTGGGGGGTTCAAGCTCCTTGGCAACGCTGCTGTTATGTACCATCGTACAACACTGGTACATACATAGAATTAACACGTGTGAACATTTCCTTCAACAACCCCTTTGGAAGAAAGAGAAGGTTAGACTCAGACACACCACTGGCGGCTATACAGTATGGCTTGAGCGTTACCACGGTGACAGACAGGCAGCTTTAGTCTTGCTGGCCTGACATCCTGTCACTAATATCCAGCTCTTTTCTCTTTTTGTCTCCTTTTTCTCTCTCTACCATAACAGGCTGAAAGGACCCCTCACCTCACACTTCTAAACTCCCCGTTCCATTTCCAACTAGACAATTAAATGCAGATCTCTCTGCTCTTTACCTCAGAGCGGCCCTAGTACAGGGTGGCATATTTACACAGAGAGAGAGAGAGAGAGAGCGAGAGAGAGAGAGAGAGAGAGAGAGAGAGAGAGAGAGAGAGAGAGAGAGAGAGAGAGAGAGAGACAGAGAAAGAGAGAGAGAGCGAGAGAGAGAGACAGAGAGAGAGACAGAGAGAGAGAGACAGAGAGAGAGAGAGAGAGAGAGAGAGAGAGAGAGAGAGAGACAGAGAGAGAGAGAGAGAGAGAGAGAGAGAGAGAGAGAGAGAGAGAGAGAGAGAGAGAGAGAGAGAGAGAGAGAGAGAGAAAATATGATCGGTCGTGCGATGTTTTGGTATAAATCCAATTTGGCTTTTACTCAAGACATTGTGCTTATTAAGGAAGTTTAGAACTCTTACATTTATAATACTACAGAAAACCTTCCCCAGGTTACTGTTCACACAAATGCCTCTGTAATTGTTAGGGTCAAATTTGTCTCCGTTCTTAAAGATTGGGGAGTCCTTGATTCCAGATGTCAGGGAAATAACCTACACTCAGGATCAAATTAAACAGTTTTAATATAGCCGATTGAGAAAAAGCTATAAAGGACAATCAAAATCCATTGGACTCCCCAATTACTGACCAGGAGCTCTATAAGAAACTTCAGGCCCTTAAATATAGAAAATCATGCAGACCTGATGGCATCCTAAATGAGATGCTCAAACTCACTAGTGCAAAATTTCAATCGGCTATATTAAAGGGGTCTGAGGCAGTAGGTAAACCCAGTTAGCTGTTCTACGAGGGGTCTGAGGCAGCAGGTAAACCCAGTTAGCTGTTCTACGAGGGGTCTGAGGCAGCAGGTAAACCCAGTTAGCTGTTCTACGAGGGGTCTGAGGCAGCAGGTAAACCCAGTTAGCTGTTCTACGAGGGGTCTGAGGCAGCAGGTAAACCCAGTTAGCTGTTCTCACGAGGGGTCTGAGGCAGCAGGTAAACCCAGTTAGCTGTTCTACGAGGGTCTGATGCAGCAGGTAAACCCAGTTAGCTGTTCTACGAGGGTCTGAGGCAGCAGGTAAACCCAGTTAGCTGTTCTCACGAGGGGTCTGAGGCAGCAGGTAAACCCAGTTAGCTGTTCTCACGAGGGGTCTGAGGCAGCAGGTAAACCCAGTTAGCTGTTCTACGAGGGGTCTGATGCAGCAGGTAAACCCAGTTAGCTGTTCTACGAGGGGTCTGAGGCAGTAGGTAAACCCAGTTAGCTGTTCTACGAGGGGTCTGAGGCAGCAGGTAAACCCAGTTAGCTGTTCTACGAGGGTCTGAGGCAGCAGGTAAACCCAGTTAGCTGTTCTCTGAGGGGTCTGAGGCAGTAGGTAAACCCAGTTAGCTGTTCTACGAGGGGTCTGAGGCAGCAGGTAAACCCAGTTAGCTGTTCTACGAGGGGTCTGAGGCAGCAGGTAAACGCTTGTTAGCGCAACTTTAGTAAGGAAACAGCTTTGAGATTTAACGATGGGGCTACGAAGGTTCTAACCATGAACTTAGCCTTGAGATGCTGTTGGTAAAACCGGAGACAGGGATGCAGCTTGAGCCCCACCCTCTTCAACATTTATACCAATGAATTGGGAGGGCACTAGAACAGTCTGCAGCACCCGGCCTCACCCTACTAGAATCTGAAGTCAAATGTCTACTGTTTGCTGATGATCTGGTGCTTCTGTCCCCAACCAAGGAGGGCCTACAGCAGCACCTAGATCTTCTGCACAGATTCTGCCAGACCTGGGCCCTGACAGTAAGATACAGACCTGGGCCCTGACAGTAAGATACAGACCTGGGCCCTGACAGTAAGATACAGACCTGGGCCCTGACAGTAAGATACAGACCTGGACCCTGACAGTAAGATACAGACCTGGGCCCTGACAGTAAGATACAGACCTGGACCCTGACAGTAAGATACAGACCTGGGCCCTGACAGTAAGATACAGACCTGGGCCCTGACAGTAAGATACAGACCTGGGCCCTGACAGTAAGATACAGACCTGGGCTCTGACAGTAAGATACAGACCTGGGGCCTGATAGTAAGATACAGACCTGGGGCCTGATAGTAAGATACAGACCTGGGGCCTGATAGTAAGATACAGACCTGGGCCCTGACAGTAAGATACAGACCTGGGGCCTGATAGTAAGATACAGACCTGGGGCCTGACAGTAAGATACAGACCTGGGCCCTGACAGTAAAATACAGACCTGGGCCCTGACAGTAAGATACAGACCTGGGCCCTGACAGTAAGATACAGACCTGGGCCCTGACAGTAAAATACAGACCTGGGCCCTGACAGTAAGATACAGACCTGGGGCCTGACAGTAAAATACAGACCTGGGCCCTGACAGTAAGATACAGACCTGGGGCCTGACAGTAAGATACAGACCTGGGGCCTGATAGTAAGATACAGACCTGGGCCCTGACAGTAAGATACAGACCTGGGCCCTGACAGTAAAATACAGACCTGGGCCCTGACAGTAAGATACAGACCTGGGCTCTGACAGTAAGATACAGACCTGGGCCCTGACAGTAAGATACAGACCTGGGCCCTGACAGTAAAATACAGACCTGGGCCCTGACAGTAAGATACAGACCTGGGGCCTGATAGTAAGATACAGACCTGGGCCCTGACAGTAAGATACAGACCTGGGCTCTGACAGTAAGATACAGACCTGGGCCCTGACAGTAAAGATACAGACCTGGGCCCTGACAGTAAGATACAGACCTGGGCCCTGACAGTAAGATACAGACCTGGGCCCTGACAGTAAGATACAGACCTGGGCCCTGACAGTAAGATACAGACCTGGGCCCTGACAGTAAGATACAGACCTGGGCTCTGACAGTAAGATACAGACCTGGGCCCTGACAGTAAGATACAGACCTGGACCCTGACAGTAAGATACAGACCTGGGCCTTGACAGTAAGATACAGACCTGGGCCCTGACAGTAAGATACAGACCTGGGGCCTGATAGTAAGATACAGACCTGGGCCCTGACAGTAAGATACAGACCTGGGCTCTGACAGTAAGATACAGACCTGGGCCCTGACAGTAAAGATACAGACCTGGGCCCTGACAGTAAGATACAGACCTGGGCCCTGACAGTAAGATACAGACCTGGGCCCTGACAGTAAGATACAGACCTGGGCCCTGACAGTAAGATACAGACCTGGGCCCTGACAGTAAGATACAGACCTGGGCTCTGACAGTAAGATACAGACCTGGGCCCTGACAGTAAGATACAGACCTGGCCCTGACAGTAAGATACAGACCTGGGCCTTGACAGTAAGATACAGACCTGGGCCTGACAGTAAGATACAGACCTGGGCCCTGACAGTAAGATACAGACCTGGGCCCTGACAGTAAGATACAGACCTGGGCCCTGACAGTAAGATACAGACCTGGGCCCTGACAGTAAGATACAGACCTGGGCCCTGACAGTAAAATACAGACCTGGGCCCTGACAGTAAAATACAGACCTGGGCCCTGACAGTAAGATACAGACCTGGGCCCTGACAGTAAGATACAGACCTGGGCCCTGACAGTAAAATACAGACCTGGGCCCTGACAGTAAAATACAGACTTGGGCCCTGACAGTAAGATACAGACCTGGGCCCTGACAGTAAGATACAGACCTGGCCCTGACAGTAAGATACAGACCTGGGCCTTGACAGTAAGATACAGACCTGGGCCCTGACAGTAAGATACAGACCTGGGCCTGACAGTAAAATACAGACCTGGGCCCTGACAGTAAGATACAGACCTGGGCCCTGACAGTAAGATACAGACCTGGGCCCTGACAGTAAGATACAGACCTGGGCCCTGACAGTAAAATACAGACCTGGGCCCTGACAGTAAAATACAGACCTGGGCCCTGACAGTAAGATACAGACCTGGGCCTGACAGTAAGATACAGACCTGGGCCCTGACAGTAAAATACAGACCTGGGCCCTGACAGTAAAATACAGACTTGGGCCCTGACAGTAAGATACAGACCTGGGCCCTGACAGTAAGATACAGACCTGGGCCCTGACAGTAAGATACAGACCTGGGCCCTGACAGTAAAATACAGACCTGGGCCCTGACAGTAAGATACAGACCTGGGCCTGACAGTAAGATACAGACCTGGGCCTGACAGTAAGATACAGACCTGGGCCCTGACAGTAAGATACAGACCTGGGCCCTGACAGTAAAGATACAGACCTGGGCCCTGACAGTAAGATACAGACCTGGGCCCTGACAGTAAGATACATACCTGGGCCCTGACAGTAAGATACAGACCTGGGCCCTGACAGTAAGATACAGACCTGGGCCTGACAGTAAGATACAGACCTGGACCCTGACAGTAAGATACAGACCTGGGCCCTGACAGTAAGATACAGACCTGGGCCCTGACAGTAAGATACAGACCTGGGCCCTGACAGTAAGATACAGACCTGGGCCCTGACAGTAAGATACAGACCTGGGCCCTGACAGTAAGATACAGACCTGGGCCTGACAGTAAGATACAGACCTGGACCCTGACAGTAAGATACAGACCTGGGCCCTGACAGTAAGATACAGACCTGGGCCCTGACAGTAAGATACAGACCTGGGCCCTGATAGTAAGATACAGACCTGGGCCCTGACAGTAAGATACAGACCTGGGGCCTGACAGTAAGATACAGACCTGGGCCCTGACAGTAAAGATACAGACCTGGGCCCTGACAGTAAGATACAGACCTGGGGCCTGATAGTAAGATACAGACCTGGGCCCTGACAGTAAGATACAGACCTGGGCCCTGACAGTAAAATACAGACCTGGGCCCTGACAGTAAGATACAGACCTGGGCTCTGACAGTAAGATACAAACCTGGGCCCTGACAGTAAGATACAGACCTGGGCCCTGACAGTAAAATACAGACCTGGGCCCTGACAGTAAGATACAGACCTGGGGCCTGATAGTAAGATACAGACCTGGGCCCTGACAGTAAGATACAGACCTGGGCTCTGACAGTAAGATACAGACCTGGGCCCTGACAGTAAAGATACAGACCTGGGCCCTGACAGTAAGATACAGACCTGGGCCCTGACAGTAAGATACAGACCTGGGCCCTGACAGTAAGATACAGACCTGGGCCCTGACAGTAAGATACAGACCTGGGCCCTGACAGTAAGATACAGACCTGGGCTCTGACAGTAAGATACAGACCTGGGCCTGACAGTAAGATACAGACCTGGACCCTGACAGTAAGATACAGACCTGGGCCTTGACAGTAAGATACAGACCTGGGCCCTGACAGTAAGATACAGACCTGGGGCCTGATAGTAAGATACAGACCTGGGCCCTGACAGTAAGATACAGACCTGGGCTCTGACAGTAAGATACAGACCTGGGCCCTGACAGTAAAGATACAGACCTGGGCCCTGACAGTAAGATACAGACCTGGGCCCTGACAGTAAGATACAGACCTGGGCCCTGACAGTAAGATACAGACCTGGGCCCTGACAGTAAGATACAGACCTGGGCCCTGACAGTAAGATACAGACCTGGGCTCTGACAGTAAGATACAGACCTGGGCTCTGACAGTAAGATACAGACCTGGGCCCTGACAGTAAGATACAGACCTGGCCCTGACAGTAAGATACAGACCTGGGCCTTGACAGTAAGATACAGACCTGGGCCCTGACAGTAAGATACAGACCTGGGCCCTGACAGTAAGATACAGACCTGGGCCCTGACAGTAAGATACAGACCTGGGCCCTGACAGTAAGATACAGACCTGGGCCCTGACAGTAAAATACAGACCTGGGCCCTGACAGTAAATACAGACCTGGGCCCTGACAGTAAGATACAGACCTGGGCCCTGACAGTAAGATACAGACCTGGGCCCTGACAGTAAAATACAGACCTGGGCCCTGACAGTAAAATACAGACTTGGGCCCTGACAGTAAGATACAGACCTGGGCCCTGACAGTAAGATACAGACCTGGCCCTGACAGTAAGATACAGACCTGGGCCTTGACAGTAAGATACAGACCTGGGCCCTGACAGTAAGATACAGACCTGGGCCCTGACAGTAAAATACAGACCTGGGCCCTGACAGTAAGATACAGACCTGGGCCCTGACAGTAAGATACAGACCTGGGCCCTGACAGTAAGATACAGACCTGGGCCCTGACAGTAAAATACAGACCTGGGCCCTGACAGTAAAATACAGACCTGGGCCCTGACAGTAAGATACAGACCTGGGCCCTGACAGTAAGATACAGACCTGGGCCCTGACAGTAAAATACAGACCTGGGCCCTGACAGTAAAATACAGACTTGGGCCCTGACAGTAAGATACAGACCTGGGCCCTGACAGTAAGATACAGACCTGGGCCCTGACAGTAAGATACAGACCTGGGCCCTGACAGTAAAATACAGACCTGGGCCCTGACAGTAAGATACAGACCTGGGCCCTGACAGTAAGATACAGACCTGGGCCCTGACAGTAAGATACAGACCTGGGCCCTGACAGTAAGATACAGACCTGGGCCCTGACAGTAAAGATACAGACCTGGGCCCTGACAGTAAGATACAGACCTGGGCCCTGACAGTAAGATACATACCTGGGCCCTGACAGTAAGATACAGACCTGGGCCCTGACAGTAAGATACAGACCTGGGCCCTGACAGTAAGATACAGACCTGGACCCTGACAGTAAGATACAGACCTGGGCCCTGACAGTAAGATACAGACCTGGGCCTTGACAGTAAGATACAGACCTGGGCCCTGACAGTAAGATACAGACCTGGGCCCTGACAGTAAGATACAGACCTGGGCCCTGACAGTAAAATACAGACCTGGGCCCTGACAGTAAAATACAGACCTGGGCCCTGACAGTAAGATACAGACCTGGGCCCTGACAGTAAGATACAGACCTGGGCCCTGACAGTAAAATACAGACCTGGGCCCTGACAGTAAAATACAGACTTGGGCCCTGACAGTAAGATACAGACCTGGGCCCTGACAGTAAGATACAGACCTGGGCCCTGACAGTAAGATACAGACCTGGGCCCTGACAGTAAAATACAGACCTGGGCCCTGACAGTAAGATACAGACCTGGGCCCTGACAGTAAGATACAGACCTGGGCCCTGACAGTAAGATACAGACCTGGGCCCTGACAGTAAGATACAGACCTGGGCCCTGACAGTAAAGATACAGACCTGGGCCCTGACAGTAAGATACAGACCTGGGCCCTGACAGTAAGATACAGACCTGGGCCCTGACAGTAAGATACAGACCTGGGCCCTGACAGTAAGATACAGACCTGGGCCCTGACAGTAAGATACAGACCTGGACCCTGACAGTAAGATACAGACCTGGGCCCTGACAGTAAGATACAGACCTGGGCCTTGACAGTAAGATACAGACCTGGGCCCTGACAGTAAGATACAGACCTGGGCCCTGACAGTAAGATACAGACCTGGGCCCTGACAGTAAGATACAGACCTGGGCCCTGACAGTAAGATACAGACCTGGGCCCTGACAGTAAGATACAGACCTGGACCCTGACAGTAAGATACAGACCTGGGCCCTGACAGTAAGATACAGACCTGGGCCCTGACAGTAAGATACAGACCTGGGCCCTGATAGTAAGATACAGACCTGGGCCCTGACAGTAAGATACAGACCTGGGGCCTGACAGTAAGATACAGACCTGGGCCCTGACAGTAAAGATACAGACCTGGGCCCTGACAGTAAGATACAGACCTGGGCCCTGATAGTAAGATACAGACCTGGACCCTGACAGTAAGATACAGACCTGGGCCCTGACAGTAAGATACAGACCTGGGCCCTGACAGTAAGATACAGACCTGGGCCCTGATAGTAAGATACAGACCTGGGCCCTGACAGTAAGATACAGACCTGGGGCCTGACAGTAAGATACAGACCTGGGCCCTGACAGTAAAGATACAGACCTGGGCCCTGACAGTAAGATACAGACCTGGGCCCTGATAGTAAGATACAGACCTGGGCCCTGACAGTAAGATACAGACCTGGGCCCTGACAGTAAGATACAGACCTGGGCCCTGACAGTAAGATACAGACCTGGGCCCTGACAGTAAGATACAGACCTGGGCCCTGACAGTAAGATACAGACCTGGACCTGACAGTAAGATACAGACCTGGGCCCTGACAGTAAGATACAGACCTGGGCCCTGACAGTAAGATACAGACCTGGGCCCTGATAGTAAGATACAGACCTGGGCCCTGACAGTAAGATACAGACCTGGGGCCTGACAGTAAGATACAGACCTGGGCCCTGACAGTAAAGATACAGACCTGGGCCTGACAGTAAGATACAGACCTGGGCCTGATAGTAAGATACAGACCTGGGCCCTGACAGTAAGATACAGACCTGGGCCCTGACAGTAAGATACAGACCTGGGCCCTGACAGTAAGATACAGACCTGGGCCCTGACAGTAAAGATACAGACCTGGGCCTGACAGTAAGATACAGACCTGGGCCCTGACAGTAAGATACAGACCTGGGCCCTGACAGTAAGATACAGACCTGGGCCCTGACAGTAAGATACAGACCTGGACCCTGACAGTAAGATACAGACCTGGGCCCTGACAGTAAGATACAGACCTGGGCCCTGACAGTAAGATACAGACCTGGGCCCTGACAGTAAGATACAGACCTGGGCCCTGACAGTAAGATACAGACCTGGGGCCTGACAGTAAGATACAGACCTGGGCCTGACAGTAAAGATACAGACCTGGGCCCTGACAGTAAGATACAGACCTGGGCCCTGATAGTAAGATACAGACCTGGGCCTGACAGTAAGATACAGACCTGGGCCCTGACAGTAAGATACAGACCTGGGCCCTGACAGTAAGATACAGACCTGGGCCCTGACAGTAAGATACAGACCTGGGCCCTGACAGTAAGATACAGACCTGGGCCCTGATAGTAAGATACAGACCTGGGCCCTGACAGTAAGATACAGACCTGGGCCCTGACAGTAAGATACAGACCTGGGCCCTGACAGTAAATCTCAGTAAGACCAAAATAATGGTGTTCCAAAAAAGGTCCAGTCACCAGGACCACAAATACAAATTCCATCTAGACACCGTTGCCCTAGAGCACACAAAAAACTATACCTACCTCGGCCTAAACATCAGCGCCACAGGTAACTTCCACAAAGCTGTGAACGAGCTGAGAGACAAGGCAAGAAGGGCATTCTACGCCAAAAGGAACATCAAATAAGACAATTAGGATCTGGCTAAAAATACTAGAATCAGTTATAGATCATATTGCCCTTTATGGTTGTGAGGTCTGGGGTCCGCTCACCAACCAAGAATTCACAAAATGGGACAACAATTGAGACTCTGCATGCAGAATTTTGTGTACAATGTAAAACACCAAATAATGCATGCAGAGCAGAATTAGGACGATTCACGCTAATTATCAAAATCCAGAAAATAAATGTATTCTACAACCACTTAGAAGAAGCGATTCTGAAATCTTCCATAATTAAACACTCACCTACAGAGAGGTGAACCTGGAGAAAAATCCCCTCAGCTGGTACGAGGACTCACAAACACAAACAGACCCCGCAGAGCCCCAGGACAGCAACACAATAAGACCCAACCAAATCATGAGAAAACAAAAAGATAATTACTTGAAACATTGGAAAGAATTAAAATAAAAAATGTGCAAACTGGAATGTTATTTGTCCCTAAACAGAGAGTACACAGTGGCAGAATACCTGACCACTGTGACTGACCCAAACTTAAGGAAAGCTTTGACTATGTACAGACTCAGTGAGCATAGCCTTGCTATTGAGAAAGGCCGCCGTAGGCAGACCTGGCTCTCAAGAGAAGACAGGCTATGTGCACACTGCCCACAAAATGAGGTGGAAACTGAGCTGCACTTCCTAACCTGATAAACTCCCTTATCTATTGGGTGAAATACCACAGCGTGCCATCACAACAGCAAGATATGTGACGTTGCCATGACAAAAGGTCAACCAGTGGAGCACTAACAACATTGTAAATACAACCTATATTTATGTTTTTATTTTCTGTTCCTACTTGTTACAACAAGTAGTACAGAGCCAATCATATAACATGTGAAATGTCTATATTCTGATGAGTGTAACGTTTACTGTTCATTTTTAATTGTTGATTTCCAGTCTATTTCACTTGCTTTTGGCAATGTAAACATACTTATGTTTCCCGTGCCAATAAAGCACATTGAATTGAAAGAAAGAAAGAGAGAGAGAGAGAGAGAGAGAGAGAGAGAGAGAGAGAGAGAAATAGATAGCCGGCTGTGGTTTAGGAGAGATAACACATATCCCAATTCCAATATCCACACACTGTGTACCTAACCCCATGTGCCCCTACAGTACAGTAGACAGTAGACTCCCGCTCACCTGGTCCAGAGTTGGGAATGGAGGGCGTAGGCACTGCCATGGGAATGCCAATACTGCTGCTCCCGCTGTTCTCCCTGGTGCCACTACCCCCACTGCTACCACTAGAGGGTGAGGGAGAGAGAAAGAGGGAGATAGAGAGAGAGGGAGAGATAGGGAGCGGGGGAGAGAGAATAAATAAACATTTAATTTAGAGCAACCTGCAGAGGGGACAGTAGGTATCGGCCCGTGTCCTATTCAGTGTGACCTACAGAGGGGACAGTAGGTATCAGCCCGTGTCCTATTCAGTGTGACCTACAGAGGGGACAGTAGGTATCAGCCCGTGTCCTATTCAGTGTGACCTACAGAGGGGACAGTAGGTATCAGCCCGTGTCCTATTCAGTGTGACCTACAGAGGGGACAGTAGGTATCAGCCCGTGTCCTATTCAGTGTGACCTACAGAGGGGACAGTATGTATCAGCCCGCGGCCAGCATGTACACTGAGTGGACAAAACATTAGGAACACCTGCTCTTTCCATGACATAGACTGCCCAGGTGAATCCAGGTGAAAGCTATGCTCCCTTATTGATGTCACCTGTTAAATCCACTTCAAACAGCGTAGCTGAAGGGGAGGAGACAGGTTAAAAAATATTTTTAAGCCTTGAGATAATTGAGACATGGATTGTGTATCTCTGCCATTCAGAGGGTGAATGGGCAAGACGAAAGATGTAAGTGCCTTTGATCGGGTACGGCAGTAGGTGCCAGGAGCACCGGTTTGTGTCAAGAAATGCAACGCCGTTGGTTTTTTTCACGCTCAACCGCTTCCCGTGTGTATCAAGAATGGTCCACCACCCAAAGGACATCCAGTCATCTTGACACAACTGTGGGAAGCATTGGAGTCAACATAGGCCAGCATGACTTTTGAATGGAGAGGAGAGGAGAGGAGAGGAGAGGAGAGGAGAGGAGAGGAGAGGAGAGGAGAGGAGAGGAGAGGAGAGGAGAGAGAGGAAAAGAGGAGAGGAGGAGAGGAAGGGAGAGGAGAGGAAAGGAGAGGAGAGGGGGCAGGGGCTCTACTATGACTACGTGATCCAGTGAGGATGAGAAAAGGGTGAAAGATAAACCCCAGTGAGTTCCATCACTCCTCCCTCGCCCGTCTCTAGTTCCATCACTCCTCCTCCCTCGCCCGTCTCTAGTTCCATCACTCCTCCTCCCTCGCCCGTCTCTAGTTCCATCACTCCTCCTCCCTCGCCCCGTCTAGTTCCATCACTCCTCCTCCATCGCCCCGTCTCTAGTTCCATCACTCTCCTCCCTCGCCCCGTCTCTAGTTCCATCACTCTTCCTCCCTCGCCCCGTCTCTAGTTCCATTACTCTCCTCCCTCGCCCCGTCTCTAGTTCCATCACTCCTCCTCCCTCGCCCCGTCTCTAGTTCCATCACTCCTCCTCCCTCGCCCCGTCTCTAGTTCCATCACTCCTCCTCCATCGCCCCGTCTCTAGTTCCATCACTCCTCCTCCATCGCCCCGTCTCTAGTTCCATCACTCTCCTCCCTCGCCCCGTCTCTAGTTCCATCACTTCTCCTCCCTCGGCCCGTCTCTAGTTCCATCACTTTTCCTCCCTCGCTCCGTCTCTAGTTCCATCACTCTCCTCCCTCGCCCAGTCTCTAGTTCCATCACTCCTCCTCCCTCGCCCGTCTCTAGTTCCATCACTCCTCCTCCATCGCCCGTCTCTAGTTCCATCACTCCTCCTCCCTCGCCCCGTCTAGTTCCATCACTCCTCCTCCATCGCCCCGTCTCTAGTTCCATCACTCTCCTCCCTCACCCCGTCTCTAGTTCCATCACACTCCTCCCTCGCCCCGTCTCTAGTTCCATCACTCTCCTCCCTCGCCCGTCTCTAGTTCCATTACTCTCCTCCTACTTGCCCGTCTCTAGTTCCATCACTCCTCCTCCATCGCCCCGTCTCTAGTTCCATCACTCTCCTCCTCGCCCGTCTCTAGTTCCATCACTTCTCCTCCCTCGCCCCGTCTCTAGTTCCATCACTCTCCTCCATCGCCCCGTCTCTAGTTCCATCACTTTTCCTCCCTCACCCCGTCTCTAGTTCCATCACTCTCCTCCCTCGCCCCGTCTCTAGTTCCATTACTCCTCCTCCCTCGCCCCGTCTCTAGTTCAATCCCTTCTCCTCCCTCGCCCCGTCTCTAGTTCCATCACTCCTCCTCCCTCGCCCCGTCTCTAGTTCCATCACTCCTCCTCTCCCTCCCCCGCTCTCTAGTTCCATCACTCCTCCTCCATCGCCCCGTTTCTAGTTCCATCACTCTTCCTCCCTCGCCCCGTCTCTAGTTCCATCACTCCTCCTCCCTCGCCCCGTCTCTAGTTCAATCCCTTCTCCTCCCTCGCCCCGTCTCTAGTTCCATCACTCCTCCTCCCTCGCCCGTCTCTAGTTCCATCACTCCTCCTCCCTCGCCCCGTCTCTAGTTCCATCACTTTTCCTCCCTCGCCCGTCTCTGGTTCCATCACTCCTCCTCCCTCCCCGTCTCTAGTTCCATCACTCCTCCTCCATCGCCCGTTTCTAGTTCCATCACTCTTCCTCCCTCGCCCGTCTCTAGTTCCATCACTCCTCCTCCCTCGCCGTCTCTAGTTCCATCACTCCTCCTCCATCGCCCGTTTCTAGTTCCATCACTCCTCCTCCTCGCCCCGTCTCTAGTTCCATCACTCCTCCTCCATCGCCCCGTTTCTAGTTCCATCACTCCTCCTCCCTCGCCCCGTCTCTAGTTCCATCACTCCTCCTCCCTCGCCCCGTCTCTAGTTCCATCACTCCTCCTCCATCGCCCCGTTTCTAGTTCCATCACTCTCCTCCCTCGCCCCGTCTCTAGTTCCATTACTCCTCCTCCATCGCCCCGTTTCTAGTTCCATCACTCCTCCTCCCTCGCCCCGTCTCTAGTTCCATCACTCTCATCCCTCGCCCCGTCTGTCTCAACCCCGCCTTTCTGTCTCTAGCCCAACCACATCTCCAGAGATCAAATCAAATCATGACTTCATGTCAGACCACCACAACACACACACACACACACACACAAACACTTATTGAATCAGGACTCAGGCAGGTAGAGACGGCAGAGACTGATGAGCTGAATGTGTGGTGTGTGTGTGTGTGGTGTGTGGTGTGTGGTGTGTGGTATGTGTGTGTGTGTGTGTGTATGTGTGTGTGTGTGTGTGTGTGTGTGTCTGTGTGTGTGTGTCTGTGTGTGTGTGTGTGTGTGTGTGTGTGTGTAGAAAGGGTAGAGCAATAAGACAGCAGATAGGTAAAGCAACACACAGTTCCCATGTCAGATAGACGATGACAGAACAACAGTGGGTGATCTATATCACTTTGGTTGAGAGACATTACACAATAATTCAGTTTTCTTTCTGTACTGCCATGGTGCACAACTCCCAATCTAGACGGCTGCATGTTATTTCTGTTACTCCATTACCCTTTTGTTCTGCCATAACCCTGAAAGTCACTGATATTTATTGAGCGTGAAATCACCTGGTTTCAAAGACGGTAATTGGATTGCTGACTGAGAAGCAACGATGAAAAGCAGAAGAAATGGCTTAGTTTTGTCGTGTTGAATTGAGCACCATTTTACTATACATTTGTAGGACATAATGTTTCCCTGCCTTATAGATGTGTGATAACATGAGGTTAAAGCATGTTATAACCATGTCACATGCAGTTAAAGCATGTTATAACCAAATCAAATGATGATTCCTAATGTACTATGCAGTACCACATCTACTCATCTGAACAGGGCAAACATTGCTACCTGCTGAAGATGCGCTCTCCCACCACGCAAAAGGGGTGGCACTCCTAGTGGCCGGGGACTTCAATGCAGAGAAACTTAAAGGAGATGATTTTCCGACTACAGGAAAAGGAGGGCCGAGCACGCCCCCCATTCTCATCGACAGGGCTGTAGTGGAGCAGGTTGGGAGCTTCAAGTTCATTGGTGTCCACTAACCAACAAACTAACATGGTCATACACACCAAGACAGTCGTGAAGAGGGCCCGACTGCACGGCAAGCGGTACCGGAGCGCCAAGCGGTACCGGAGCAAAAAAGACTGCTGAACAGCTTCTACTCCTGTCATAAGGCTGCTGAACAGCTTCTACTCCTGAGTCATAAGGCTGCTGAACAGCTTCTATTCCTGAGCCATAAGACTGCTGAACAGCTTCTACCCATGAACCATAAGACTGCTGAACAGCTTCTACTATTGAGTCATAAGACTGCTGAACAGCTTCTACTCCTGAGTCATAAGACTGCTGAACAGCTTCTACTCCTGAGTCATAAGGCTGCTGAACAGCTTCTACTCCTGAGCCATAAGACTGCTGAACAGCTTCTACCCACGAACCATGAGACTGCTCAACAGCTTCTACTCCTGAGTCATAAGACTGCTGAACAGCTTCTACTCCTGAGTCATAAGACTGCTGAACAGCTTCTACTCCCGAGTCATAAGACTGCTGAACAGCTTCTACTCCTGAGTCATAAGACTGCTGAACAGCTTCTACTCCCGAGTCATAAGACTGCTGAACAGCTTCTACTCCTGAGTCATAAGGCTGCTGAACAGCTTCTACTCCTGAG
>CM059782.1:5687452-5704952 GCA_030435695.1 Brachymystax lenok tsinlingensis
CCTCTACTCTGCCTTCTAACATCTTAAATAGCTGTGCCTCTACTCTGCCTTCTAACGTCTTAAATAGCTGTGCCTCTACACTGCCTTCTAACGTCTTAAATAGCTGTGCCTCTACTCTGCCTTCTAACGTCTTAAATAGCTGTGCCTCTACTCTGCCTTCTAACCTGTTGACTAGTCATCCCTCCTTAAAAAAGGAGGCCATCTTACCCCAGAGGTCCACGACCTGACATGGTCCCTGTCATGGGCGGTGGGCTAGGAGGCTTCTGTGTCGGTGGATTGGTCCTCGATAGTGTTCCTCCTCCACCTCTGATTGGCTGATTGTTTCCATGCTGCTGTTGTAAGAAAATACATCGAGAAAGCGCTGTAAGACTTTTAACATAGTGGTAGCATGAAGACTAAGTTGCATGGCAACTGAAATGTGACAGGCTTCCCAGATTCAGTATACTCCAATTTTTACTTCAGACATTCTAGCTTATTAGCATATTGACAGCGGGACTTAGTCACAAGGTGATGCCAGGTGAAAACCCACAGAGTAATTCCAAGAGAGTTTCTGCTTCACATTGCGACATGTTTGTTTCAAACATGGTGTTCTACCATGCAGGTAAAACAAACAGATAAACATACTTTCGAGGTTATTGTTTTAACAAGAGTCATAAATAATCAAAAGCGTACTCATTTTATCTGGGAAGCCCATACAACAGACTAGATACTTATACTAGATAGACACACATGAACAGCTATTCAACACATAACTGTCAACATATCTAGCATGATATATTGAAATGATAAGTTCTGTTACTATGGCTCTGATAATGACAGCTATAGCAACAGTTGGACTAGGCATGCTTGTACTACGGATTGGTTTAGGCCAATAATAGAAGGAATAAAATGAATGATCAAGGAAAACATTTTAAGGGGTTGAACAGCCTGGCAATAATATAACTACGGCAAGATGGGTCATGTGACAAACTGGACTTACCTTGGCTTTGAGCCACTTAACGTAGGCGGGAGAAAGAGGGAGAGAGAGATAGAGAGAGAGAGAGGGGGAGAGAGAGAGAGAGAGAGAGAGAAAGGGGAGAGAGAGAGAGAGAGAGAGAGAGAGAGAGAGAGAGAGAGAGAGAGAGAGAGAGAGAGAGAAAGAGAGAGAAAGAGAGAGAGAAAGAGAATGCATGTCAAAATCGCCATGTCGAAATGGTAAAAGGACCCAGAGTACAGGAGAGAGCCCGTTCACCACATTATGTACACTGAGTCAACGCTTCTCTAGACCTGGGCCACTCAGTGGTTAGATGGCATTGCACTGCACCAAAACGGTGTGGGTCCACTGGTTGTTTCTGTACTCTGTGCTGATAGATAGATAGATAGATAGATAGATAGATAGATAGATAGATAGATAGATAGATAGATAGATAGATAGATAGATAGATAGATAGACAGACAGATAGATAGATATCTATCACACACACCCCAGAACAGCAGGAATCCTCACAAATCCATTGATGTTGCCATTACATATTTAAACAGGTATATCTACACCCCCAGCTAAGCTGTCACACTGTATTTCTATCTATGTAGAACTATTAGTTACTTACTATGTACTATTACAGACACTATAACCCTTTAGTATCATCACCACGGAAACACTGGGTGTCAAACTGTACCACGTCTTCTTTGTGTTCTAAAATGTCATTTTACAAAACGTTCATGAATGTTGTACCTATGCACTTACGCTCTTTACAAAACGTTCATGAATGTTGTACCTATGCACTTACGCTCTTTACAAAACGTTCATGAACGTTGTACCTATGCAGTTATGCTCTGGTGGTAATAAAAGTAATTTCTCTCAGACATGTGCTCTGTAATTCATGTTTGAGAGCGTCAAATAGAGGAGAAGCGAGTGCTCCACGCCACGGGGCTGCTTTGCACCAGGTCAAGTGGCTTATCCATTATGCAGGCTCCCTATTGGGCGGTGCAGGGCTCATCCATTATGCAGGCTCCCTATTGGGCGGTGCAGGGCTCATCCATTATGCAGGCTCCCTATTGGGCGGTGCAGGGCTCATCCTATTATGCAGGCTCCCTATTGGGCGGTGCAGGAACAGAGATAAAAACAGAGGTTCTTGGTAGGGTGGCCAGTGTTAATCACATGTAGCTATAATGAAGCTGTGTATGTATGGTCTGGGAAAGGGTGGGAGATAGTGACATTGAGCAAATACAGGGGTGCACCAAGGATCAATCCTGAAATATGATTTATTATTGGGCTACATTAGTGTTTCTTAATCCTGGTTCTGGGGACCAGGGGTGGAAATTTCTGGTTTTGCCCAAAGCACTACACACTTGATTCCACTAATCAAAGGTTTGATTATGCAGATTATTAGTGGAATCAGGTGTGTAGTGCTTTGGGCAAAACCAGAAATGTGCACCCCATTAGGTCCCCAGAACCAGGATTAAGTAATTTTGGGCTACAGGCATCAGTTCGTTCAGACAGGACCATGTTGATGGACTACGGAGAGCTCTGTTATCCCAGTCCAGAACTAAAGGGGATTAGTTCTGGACTGGGATAACAGATGGTGAAGGTGGTGAGGGTAGGTAGCAACACATCTGCCACGCTGATCCTCAACACTGGAGCTCCCCAGGGATGCGTGCTCAGTCCCCTCCTGTAATCCCTGTTCACCCACGACTACATGGCCAGGCACGACTCCAACACCATCATTAAGTTTTCAGAAGACACAACAGTGGTAGGCCTGATCACCGACAACAACGAGACAGCCTACAGGGAAGAGGTCAGAGACCTGGCCGGGTGGTGCCAGAATAACAACGTAACCAAGAAAAAGGAGATGATTGTGGACTACAGGAAAAGGAGGACCGAGCACGCCCCCATTCTCATCGACGGGGCTGTAGTGGAGCAGGTTGAGAGCTTCAAGTTCCTTGGTGTCCACATCACCAACAAACTATAATGGTCCAAATACACCAAGACAGTCGTGAAGAGGGCACGACAAAGCCTATTCCACCTCAGGAAACTAAAAAGATTTGGCATGGGTCCTGAGATACTCAAACGGTTCTACAGCTGCAACATCGAGAGCATACTGACTGGTTGCATCACTGCCTGGTGCGGCAATTGCTCGGCCTCCGACCGCAAGGCACTACAGAGGGTAGTGCGTACGGCCCAGTACATCACTGGGGCTAAGCTGCCTGCCATCCAGGACCTCTACACCAGGCGGTGTGAGAGGAAGGCCCTAAAAATGGTCAAAGACCCCAGCCACCCCAGTCATAGACTGTTCTCTCTACTACCGCATGGCAAGCGGTACCGGAGTGCCAAGTCTAGAACAAAAAGGCTTCTCAACAGTTTTTACCCCCAAGCCATAAGACTCCTGAACAGGTAATCAAATGGCTACCCTGACTATTTGCATTGTGTGCCCCCAACCCCTCTTTTACGCTGCTGCTACTCTCTGTTTATCATATATACATAGTCACTTTAACTATACATTCATGTACATACTACCTCAATTGGGCCAACCGAACAGGTGCTCCCACACTTTGGCTAACCGGGCTATCTGCATTGTGTCCCACCACCCGCCAACCCCTTTTTTACACTACTGCTACTCTCTGTTCATCATATATGCATAGTCACTTTAACCATAACTACATGTACATATACTACCTCAATCAGCCTGACTAACCGGTGTCTGTATGTAGCCTCTCTACTGTATATAGCCTCCCTACTGTATATAGCCTCACTACTTTTATAGCCTCGCTACTGTATATAGCCTTGCTACTGTATATAGCCTCGCTACTTTTATAGCCTCGCTACTGTATATAGCCACGCTACTGTATATAGCCTCGCTACTTTTATAGCCTCGCTACTGTATATAGCCTCACTACTGTATATAGCCTCGCTACTTTTATAGCCTCGCTACTGTATATAGCCTCTCTACTGTATATAGCCCCTCTACTGTATATAGCCTCTCTACTGTATATAGCCTCCCTACTGTATATAGCCTCACTACTTTTATAGCCTCGCTACTGTATATAGCCTTGCTACTGTATATAGCCTCACTACTTTTATAGCCTCGCTACTGTATATAGCCTTGCTACTGTATATAGCCTCACTACTTTTATAGCCTCGCTACTGTATATAGCCTCGCTACTGTATATAGCCTCGCTACTTTTATAGCCTCGCTACTGTATATAGCCTCGCTACTGTATATAGCCTCTCTACTGTATATAGCCTCGCTACTGTATATAGCCTCTCTACTGTATATAGCCTCTCTACTGTATATAGCCTCTCTACTGTATATAGCCTCTACTGTATATAGCCTCACTACTGTATATAGCCTCTACTGTATATAGCCTCTCTACTGTATATAGCCTCTACTGTATATAGCCTCTACTGTATATAGCCTCTCTACTGTATATAGCCTCTACTGTATATAGCCTCTCTACTGTATATAGCCTCTCTACTGTATATAGCCTCTACTGTATATATAGCCTCTCTACTGTATATAGCCTCTCTACTGTATATAGCCTCTCTACTGTATATAGCCTCTCTACTGTATATAGCCTCTACTGTATATAGCCTCTCTACTGTATATAGCCTCTCTACTGTATATAGCCCTCTACTGTATATAGCCTCTCTCTACTGTATATAGCCTCTCTACTGTATATAGCCTCTCTACTGTATATAGCTCTCTACTGTATATAGCCTCTACTGTATATAGCCTCTCTACTGTATATAGCCTCTCTACTGTATATAGCCTCTACTGTATATAGCCTCCTCTACTGTATATAGCCTCTCTACTGTATATAGCCTCTCTACTGTATATAGCCTCTCTACTGTATATAGCCTCTACTGTATATAGCCTCTCTACTGTATATAGCCTCTCTACTGTATATAGCCTCTCTACTGTATATAGCTCCCTCTACTGTATATAGCCTCTCTACTGTATATAGCCTCCCTACTGTATATAGCCCTCTACTGTATATAGCCTCCCTACTGTATATAGCCCTCTACTGTATATAGCCCTCTACTGTATATAGCCTCTCTACTGTATATAGCCCCTCTACTGTATATAGCCTCACTACTGTATATAGCCTCGCTACTGTATATAGCCTCTCTACTGTATATAGCCCCTCTACTGTATATAGCCCCTCTACTGTATATAGCCTCTCTACTGTATATAGCCTCCCTACTGTATATAGCCCCTCTACTGTATATAGCCTCTCTACTTTTATAGCCTCTCTACTGTATATAGCATCTCTACTGTATATAGCTTCGCTACTGTATATAGCCTCTCTACTGTATATAGCCTCCCTACTGTATATAGCCCCTCTACTGTATATAGCCTCTCTACTGTATATAGCCTCCCTACTGTATATAGCCCCTCTACTGTATATAGCCCCTCTACTGTATATAGCCTCTCTACTTTTATAGCCTCTCTACTGTATATAGCCTCTCTACTGTATATAGCCTCACTACTGTATATAGCCCCTCTACTGTATATAGCCTCTCTACTGTATATAGCCTCACTACTGTATATAGCCCCTCTACTGTATATAGCCCCTCTACTGTATATAGCCTCTCTACTGTATATAGCCTCTCTACTGTATATAGCCTCCCTACTGTATATAGCCCCTCTACTGTATATAGCCTCTCTACTGTATATAGCCTCCCTACTGTATATAGCCCCTCTACTGTATATAGCCTCTCTACTGTATATAGCCTCCCTACTGTATATAGCCCCTCTACTGTATATAGCCCCTCTACTGTATATAGCCTCTCTACTGTATATAGCCTCCCTACTGTATATAGCCTCTCTACTGTATATAGCCTCCCTACTGTATATAGCCTCTCTACTGTATATAGCCTCTCTACTTTTATAGCCTCTCTACTGTATATAGCATCTCTACTGTATATAGCCTCTCTACTGTATATAGCCTCCCTACTGTATATAGCCCCTCTACTGTATATAGCCTCTCTACTGTATATAGCCTCTCTACTGTATATAGCCTCTCTACTGTATATAGCCTCTCTACTGTATATAGCCTCTCTACTGTATATAGCCTCTCTACTGTATATAGCCTCTCTACTGTATATACTGTATATAGCCTCTCCCTACTGTATATAGCCTCCCTACTGTATATAGCCCCTCTACTGTATATAGCCTCTCTACTTTTATAGCCTCTCTACTGTATATAGCATCTCTACTGTATATAGCCCCTCTACTGTATATAGCCCCTCTACTGTATATAGCCCCTCTACTGTATATAGCCTCTCTACTGTATATAGCCCTCTACTGTATAAAGCCCTCTACTGTATATAGCCCTCTACTGTATATAGCCTCTCTACTGTATATAGCCCCTCTACTGTATATAGCCTCTCTACTGTATATAGCCCTCTACTGTATATAGCCCCTCTACTGTATATAGCCCCTCTACTGTATATAGCCTCTCTACTGTATATAGCCCCTCTACTGTATAAAGCCCCTCTACTGTATATAGCCCCTCTACTGTATATAGCCTCTCTACTGTATATAGCCCCTCTACTGTATATAGCCTCTCTACTGTATAAAGCCCCTCTACTGTATATAGCCCCTCTACTGTATATAGCCTCTCTACTGTATATAGCCCCTCTACTGTATATAGTCTTTTTACTGTTGTTTTATTTTATTACTTACCTATTGTTCACCTAAAACCTTTTTTGCACTATTGGTTAGAGCCTGTAAGTCAGCATTTCACTGTAAGGTCTACACCTGTTGTATTCGGCGCACGTGACAAATAAACTTTGATTTGATTTGATTTTATCCAACTATAGTGCAGACTGGCCGTGCTGCTCTCTATTGGGCGAAGGCTACGGCACGGTGGAGTCGGGGCAATGTTCAGGCCTGAGTGGGTCTAAACAGGATTTTACCATGATATGCAACAGAAAAGTTTTCAAAAAAGTAGGTGTATCCTGGATGACTGAACCTGACTGCTAATACACAGAAGTTAGTCAGCTAAATCAGATCCATCTTTATACCACAGAAGTTATTCAGCTAAATCAGATCCATCTTCATACCACAGAAGTTATTCAGCTAAATCAGATCCATCTTCATACCACAGAAGTTATTAAGTTATTCCTGAACCCGCTTACCAAACCTCTGCATTCTGAACCCGTTGACTGAATCTCTCCAATTCTGAAACCGCTTTCTGAACCTCTCCATTCTGAACCCGCTTACCGAACCTCTGCATTCCTGAACCTGCTTACCGAACCTCTGCATTCCTGAACCCGTTTACCGAACCTCTGCATTCCTGAACCCGCTTACCGAACCTCTGCATTCCTGAACCCGTTTACCGAACCTCTGCATTCCTGAACCCGTTTACCGAACCTCTGCATTCCTGAACCCGCTGACTGGGCAAGACTTGGGAGAGAAACTTAGCAGCTTAGGTGACCAATTGAATGTCCCCAAGTTCATGGGAAAATCTGAATATCATAGGTGCTCTTTTACTACGACCTCCCCCTTCTCTCTCTATGTCCTCCCCCTTCTCTCTATATGTCCTCCCCCCTTCTCTCTCTATGTCCTCCCCCTTCTCTCTCTATGTCCTCCCCCTTCTCTCTCTATGTCCTCCCCCTTCTCTCTCTATGTCCTCCCCCTTCTCTCTCTATGTCCTCCCCTTCTCTCTCTATGTCCTCCCCCTTCTCTCTCTATGTCCTCCCCCTTCTCTCTCTATGTCCTCCCCTTCTCTCTCTATGTCCTCCCCTTCTCTCTCTATGTCCTCCCCCTTCTCTCTCTATGTCCTCCCCTTCTCTCTCTATGTCCTCCCCCTTCTCTCTCTATGTCCTCCTCCCCTTTCTCTCTCTATGTCCTCCCCCTTCTCTCTCTATGTCCTCCCCCTTCTCTCTCTATGTCCTCCCCTTCTCTCTCTATGTCCTCCCCTTCTCTCTCTATGTCCTCCCCTTCTCTCTCTATGTCCTCCCCTTCTCTCTCTATGTCCTCCCCTTCTCTCTCTATGTCCTCCCCTTCTCTCTCTATGTCCTCCCCTTCTCTCTCTATGTCCTCCCCTTCTCTCTCTATGTCCTCCCCTTCTCTCTATGTCCTCCCCTTCTCTCTCTATGTCCTCCCCTTCTCTCTCTATGTCCTCCCCCTTCTCTCTCTATGTCCTCCCCTTCTCTCTCTATGTCCTCCCCTTCTCTCTCTATGTCCTCCCCTTCTCTCTCTCTATGTCCTCCCCTTCTCTCTCTATGTCCTCCCCTTCTCTCTCTATGTCCTCCCCTTCTCTCTCTATGTCCTCCCCTTCTCTCTCTATGTCCTCCCCTTCTCTCTCTATGTCCTCCCCTTTCTCTCTCTATGTCCTCCCCTTCTCTCTCTATGTCCTCCCCTTCTCTCTCTATGTCCTCCCCTTCTCTCTCTATGTCCTCCCCTTCTCTCTCTATGTCCTCCCCCTTCTCTCTCTATGTCCTCCCCTTCTCTCTCTATGTCCTCCCCCTTCTCCCAATGTCCTCCCCCTTCTCTCTCTATGTCCTCCCCTTCTCTCTATATGTCCTCCCCCTTCTCTCTATATGTCCTCCCCTTCTCTCTCTATGTCCTCCCCCTTCTCTCTCTATGTCCTCCCCCTTCTCTCTCTATGTCCTCCCCTTTCTCTCTCTATGTCCTCCCCTTCTCTCTCTATGTCCTCCCCCTTCTCCCAATGTCCTCCCCCTTCTCCCAATGTCCTCCCCTTCTCCCAATGTCCTCCCCTTCTCTCTCTATGTCCTCCCCTTCTCTCTCTATGTCCTCCCCCTTCTCTCTCTATGTCCTCCCCCTTCTCTCTATGTCCTCCCCCTTCTCTCTTAGTGATGCTTTGAAGCACATACCACGTGGATCCTACAACATACATGACCTCGCTACTTAATGAGTGTGTGTGTGTGAAACGAGACACTCTTGTACATTCTGATCTAAATAAATCAGATTTTTCTATTAGCTTGTCTTCCATTTTAAAAAATTATAATAGTGTTTTGTGAATGTTTACTTACTAATTGTTTTTTGCAACATAATAATAATTGATAAAAATGTCTATAGCGCTTTCCATAAAAATCTCAAAGCGCTACAAAAGCTTAAAAAACAACAACTAGCCAATACTGTACCATGTCTTCACATAAATCAGGGATGGGCAACTGGCGGCCCGTCCCCCTTTTGCAGGCCCACGGATAATAATTTTTTATTTATTTTAGAACTCAGTCGGGGTCTCAATTTACAGTTGACAGTTAGAATAGTATAATTCACAAGGTACAATTTCGAAATCTGGTTGTGCATCAGCAGTTTTTCTCTTGTTATGTCAGTCCCTGACAGTCACTGAATTAGCCCACGTCAGCTGGTAAAGTTAGTCTAGCGGCCAGCTATCTAAACTTGTGGTAATCATGGTGGAATTATCATGGTAAATAACATCTTAGATAACATGGTCGATAACGTGCTAATTTAAAAGCCTTTTCAGTTTACATTAGCCCACACACCATGTGATTTGAGACCTAGTAAATTGAGAGTGGCATGATGGCTTTTATCCTGCCTTATCCTGGCCCATCATTCAACTGGTCGACCACGCTGGCCACTTAATCCAATCATGCCAGACAGCAGCGATTGATTGGTTGATTAATGGGGGTTTGGGAGCTCTGGGGGAAGATGGAGGTCTCAAAATGGCCCTGGCTATCAGGGCTGTGATTTCATTAGAGCCGCTGTCATGGCAACCTATATGACCCCTGACGTTAACTTTAGGGACTAAACTATTGTAGAAAGTGTTAGCTTGCAACATATCATGGGCTTCATCCAAACAGAGGAATGTCTTGAGACAATGCTTTAGAAGGAAACCAATATTTCAGTGGTACCATGGCTTCATGAAACTGTTACACTCTGAAGAATTTCTGAGAGCCCATCTCAATATCACAGACAAATAGGAGAAACCGATTAAGAGGTCCATTCAGAACTAAGTGCGTTTTTAATGTCCCATAAATGCATCTCTCCTCACCCTTTTCACAGAGCTTTCTAAGAACAGTTGTATTTTTAGAAACCTTTTAAATCGATGGTTGGCTGATTCCAACACCGCCCCTTACTGAGAATATGACTGCACGGTTAGCTAGGTGCATTCTATGGATGAGAGTGACACAGTGGGAGAGACAAAGAGAGAGAGGAGGAAGAGGGGATATGGAGTAAAGGGGGAGAGAGGGGGAGGGGTTAAAGGGAGAGAAGGGGAGGGGTTAAAGGGAGAGAAGGGGAGGGGTTAAAGGGAGAGAAGGGGAGGGGTTAAAGGGAGAGGGGGGAGGAGTTAAAGGAGAGTAGGGGAGGGGTTAAAGGGAGAGGGGGAGGAGTTAAAGGAGAGAAGGGGAGGGGTTAAAGGGAGAGAGAAGGGAGGGGTTAAAGGGAGAGAGAGGGAGGGGTTAAAGGGATAGAAGGGGAGGGTTAAAGGGAGAGAAGGGGAGGGATAAAGGGAGAGAAGGGGAGGGGTTAAAGGAGAGAGAAGGGAGGGGTTAAAGGAGAGAGAAGGGAGGGGTTAAAGGGAGAGAGAGGGGAGGGGTTAAAGGAGAGAAGGGGAGAGGATAAAGGGAGAGAAGGGGAGGGGTTAAAGGAGAGAAGGGAGGGGGTTAAAGGAGAGAGAGGGGAGGGTTAAAGGGAGAGAAGGGGGAGAGAATAAAGGGAGAGAAGGGGAGGGGTTAAAGGAGAGAGAGGGGAGGGTTAAAGGAGAGAAGGGCAGGGGGTTAAAGGAGAGAAGGGGAGGGGTTAAAGGGAGAGAAGGGGAGGGTTAAAGGGAGAGAGAGGGGAGGGGTTAAAGGGAGAGAAGGGGAGGGGTTAAAGGGAGAGAAGGGGAGGGGTTAAAGGGAACTAGACAAACAGAGAGAGAGTGGAGATGAGAGGAGAAGAAAGTAAAAAGTGGAGGAGTAATGATTTCTCAGATCGGTAAATAAACATTTCACCGTCAGAGCCACGGGGTGTTGGAATGTGGTTTTAACCAATCAGCATCCAGGATTAGACCCACCCAATGTATAACGCAATAGAAAACTCACCTTGACCCCATGGCCAACATCGTCCAGCACGTTGTAGTCGATGGGCTTCCTGATGTACCTCACCGGCCGCTCCATGTTGCCGGGGGCGATGATCTTGTGGGTCCTCGATGGGTTCTTGTTGGTGGTGAGGATGCCAATCTCTCGCCTGGCCACCTTCTCCTTGTGGATGTCCACCGTCTGGAGACATGGGAGACGGAGAAAGACATGATAAGTGCCTCAGAGCTACGGGACAGAACAAGGACCTTTGACTGAATTTACATACAACCGTGTCATATAGTTACTAAAGTGGCTTTAATTGAATCAGGTCGCAGTGGTTTTCATCACCAGGCTCGTAATCCCTTGACGTAGCTGGTACACACCAGCTACATCAATTACGGTGCATAATAGAAGCCGAACAGCGTAATGACCCCGTCGTGTACAGACGCTGATGCATTTGGCTTCTCTCCAAAAATCGTTCAGTGACATGTTGTTCAATGCCGTCATAAATGAACAAAGACTATGGCGATGAGGACAACTCTCTTCTACCACCAAGAACTGCTTCCTGTCACTCCTGCTCCCGCTCTCCCTCCCCTGGCGCTCGAAGGCGCCGGGCTCCCCAGCATCACTCACTCCTGCCACCGTCGTTAAGCACGCCCGCTCCCCTCGTCACGCGATTCATTGCACCCACCTGGACTCAATCACCTGTGTTTATTTCCTTCCCTTTATCTGTCTGTTCCCCAGCTCTGCTCCTGGCTTCAGCATTAATTGTCGTTGTGTTCCCCGGTTCTGTCGCTGTTCCAGTCCTGTTCCATGTCTCTGCTACAGTAAATGTTCGACTCCCCGTACCTGCTTCTCTACTCCCCGTACCTGCTTCTCTACTCCAGCGTACCTGCTTCTCTACTCCAGCGTACCTGCTTCTCTACTCCAGCGTACCTGCTTCTCTACTCCCCGTACCTGCTTCTCTACTCCCCGTACCTGCTTCTCTACTCCAGCGTACCTGCTTCTCTACTCCAGCGTACCTGCTTCTCTACTCCCCGTACCTGCTTCTCTACTCCCGTACCTGCTTCTCTACTCCCGTACCTGCTTCTCTACTCCAGCCGTACCTGCTTCTCTACTCCCGTACCTGCTTCTCTACTCCCGTACCTGCTTCTCTACTCCAGCGTACCTGCTTCTCTACTCCAGCGTACCTGCTTCTCTACTCCAGCGTACCTGCTTCTCTACTCCAGCGTCGGGGTTCCCTACACTTCTTCAGTTTGGGGATTCATCATTTTAAGAAGCTTTCCGCCTTGCAACAATGAGCCTATGTCCATTTAAATGTATGATTGAACCATTTAAAGTCAAGGCACAAGGGGATAAGGTTGTCTACTGAGCAAATCCAGCAATAATTAGAACAATCCTATATTATTTGACAAACCTACGGGCATGAAGCATGAAGCATGTCATTAAATACACAGTCGCCTGTACTTGGATCATCGGTCAGTTATAATGAAATCTAAATCCAATGTCCTACGGAGAATATTTCCAAGGTTTTCATTTCTAACCATTCTAACTAAATCTTCCCTGTGAAGAAGTAGGGCTGATAAAATTAAAGTCCAAGGCCAACATGAGACAAATGATTTGATTGTAGTTTCATGGATAGAAAGGTTCATGGATAGAAAGGTTCATGGATAGAAAGGTTCATGGATAGAGTGTTTTTGCTTCTGTAAATTGCTGCTGTTTTAATAAATTGCCCAGCGCTCTTTAAACGGACTAATAGCATATTATTTTCCATTAGTATGCTCCACCACTTCTGTTAAGACCCATGGACATTTGCATAGTAGCGAAATGTGTGAGTGTGTGTGTGTGTGTGTCTGTGTGTGTGTGAGAGTGTGTGTGTGCGTGCGTGCGTGCGTGCGTGTGTGTGTGTGAGCGAGCGAGTAAGAGAGAGTGAGAGAGAGGAACAGAGTGAGAGTGTGAGAAAGAATGTTGTGAGTGAGATAAACAGGGAGAATGGGTGTGTGTGTGTGTGTGAATATTTTGAGGTACACTACATGGCCAAAAGTATGGGCATTAATATGGAGTTGGTCCCCCCCTTTGCTGCTATAACAGCCTCCACTCTTCTGGGAAGGCTTTCCACTAGATGTTGGAACATTGCTGCAGGGACTTGCTTCCATTCAGCCACAAGAGCATTAGTGAGGTCGGGCACTGATGTTGGGCGATTGGGCCTGGCTCACAGTCGGCGTTCCAATTCATCCCAAAGGTGTTTGATGGGGTTGAGGTCAGGGCTCTGTGCAGGCCAGTCAAGTTCTTCCACACCGATCTCGACAAACCATTTCTGTACGGACCTCACTTTGTGCAAGGGGGCGTTGTCATGCTGAAACAGTAAAGGGCCTTCCCCAAACTGTTGCCACAAAGTTGGAATCACAGAATCGTCTAGAATGTCATTGTATGCTGTAGCGTTAAGATTTCCCTTCACTGGAACTAAGGGGCCTAGCCCGAACCATGAAAAACTGCCCCAGACCATCATTCCTGCACCAAACTTTACAGTTGACACTGTGCATTCGGGCAGGTAGCGTTCTCCTGGCATCCCCCAAACCAGATTCGTCCGTCAGACTGCCAGATGGTTAAGCGTGATTCATCACTCCAGAGAAAGTGTTCCAGAGTCCAATGGCAGCGAACTTTACACCACTCCAGCCGACGCTTGGCATTGCCTTTGGTGATCTTAGGCTTGTGTGCGGCTGCTCGGCCATGGAAACCCATTTCATGAAGCTCCCGATTAACAATTATTGTGCTGACAATGCTTCCAGAGGCAGTTTGTAACTCGGTAGTGAGTGTTGCAACCGAGGACAGATGATTTTTACACGCTGCGCACTTCAACACTCGGCGGTCCCATTCTGTGAGCTTGTGTAGCCTACCACTTCGCGACTGAGCCGTTGTTGCTCCTTGTTGTTTCCACTTTACAATAACAGCACTTACAGTTGATCGGGGCAGCTCTAGCAGGGCAGAGATTTGTAGAATTGACATGTTGGAAAGGTGGCATCCTATGAGGAGCCACATTGAAAGTCACTGAGCTCTTCAGTAAGGCCATTCTACTGCCAATGTTGCCCTATGGAGATTGCATGGCTGGGGGCTCGATTTGATACACCTGTCAGCAACAGGTGTGGCAGAAATAGCCAAATCCACTAATTTGAAGGGGTGTCCACATACTTTTGTATATATAGTGTACAGTATGTATTTATAAAATTAAAAAAACTGAAATAATACATTTACCTAAGTATTCAGACACTTTACTCAGTACATTGTTGAAGAACCTTTGGCAGCGATTACAGCCTCGAGTCTTCTTGGGTATGACTCTACAAGCTTGGCACACCTGTATTTCGGGAGTTTCTCCCATTCTTCTCTGCAGATCCTCTCAAGCTCTGTCAGGTTGGATGGGGAGCGTCGCTGCACAGCTATTTTCATGTCTCTCCAGAGATGTCCGATCGAGGTTCAAGTCTGGGTTCTGGCGGGGCAACTCAAGGACATTCAGAGACTTGTCCCGAAGCCACTCCTGCGTTGTCTTGGCTGTGTGCTTAGGGTTGTTGTCCTGTTGGAAGGTGAACCTTCACCCCAGTCTGAGGTCCTGAGCGCTCTGGAGCAGGTTTTCATCAAGGATCTCTCTGTACTTTGCTCCGTTCATCTTTCCCTCGATCCTTACTAGTCTCCCAGTCCCTGCTGCTGAAAAACATCCCCACAGAATGATGATGCCACAACGCTTCACTGTAGGGATGGTGCCAGATTTCCTCCAGACGTGACGCTTGGCATTCAGGCCAAAGAGTTCAATCTTGGCTTCATCAGACCAGAGAATATTGTTTCTTATGGTCTGAGAGTCTTTAGGTGCCTTTTGGCAGACTCCGAGCGGGCTGTCATGTGCCTTTTACTGAGGAATGGCTTCCGTCTGGTCAATCTACCATAAATGCCTGATTGTTGGAGTGCTGCAGAAATGGTTGTCCTCAGTTTGGCCGAGCTCTAGGAAGAGTCTTGGTGGTTCCAAACTTCTTCCATTTAAGAATGATGGAGGCCACTGTGTTCTTGGGGACCTTCAATGCTGCAGAAATGTTTTGGTGCCCTACCCCAGATCTGTGCCTCGACACAATCCTGTCTCGGAGCTCTACGGACAATTACTTCAACCTCATGGTTTGGTTTTTGCTCTGACATACACTGTCAACTGTGGGACCTGATATAGTGTGTGTCTTTCCAAATCATGTCCAATCAATTTAATTTACCCCAGGTGGACTCCAGTCAATGGAAACAGGATGCACCTGAGCTCAATTTCGAGTCTCATAGCAAAGGGTCTGAATACTTATACTTTATTTACATTTCTGTTTTTTATTTTTAATACATTTGCAAAAATGTAAAAAAAACAGTTTTTGCTTCATAATTATGAGGTATTGTGTGTAGATTGATGAGGATTTTAAAAACAAATGTAATCCATTTCAGAATAAGGCTGTAACATAACAAAATGTGGAAAAAGTCAAGGGGTCTGAATAATTTCCGAATGCACTGTATTTGGGGAAGGGTATAAAACAATTTCTAGAGTGTTGAAAGTTTCCAAGAGCCCAGTGATCTCCATCATTGGGAAATGGAAGTACCCAGACTCTGCCTAGAGCTGGTTGAATAATTGTCTATGCAAAATGTGCATTTGTGAACCATTGTACATGGGCCTTGAATTATTATTATTATTAATATTATTATTATTATTGTCTTCCAAAAACACAGAAAACTGAGTTGCCTTGTCACTCTTTTGCTCTGATAAGAAAGCTTTGATTTCCTCCTGAATGGCCCAAAAGCCTGCCTTTGCTGAGCCATCTGACATTGTTGTGCAGTAACAAGGCATCAAAACTGGCATTGGCCTCTGTCAGAATGCCTCGTAGCAGGCGGTGTTGTAGGCATGACGATGCTCTCAAAAAGCTGATCCGTTTCATCATCGTTGTCATGACCTCAGAATACTATTTTCCCAGACTGGCACACAGGACAGTGATATGACGTCCGGTCAGGGTGGTCCTCTTTCCAACGTGCTACCAGTCCCCTCATACTTCCTATCATGGCTGGAGCTCCATCTGTGGTGATGGGAGACCACGGACTTCAGATCAGGGTGCTACCAGTCCCCTCCCTCTTCCTATCATGGCTGGAGCTCCATCTGTGGTGATGGAGACCACGGACTTCAGATCTCTCCCCATTATGGATATCCTCTCCCGTGTGTTTCTAGATGTGTTAAGCCCAACAGCTTCCTCACAGAATTCCTTCTTTGTTTCCTTCTAAAAATCTGACAAACACCAGAGATTGAGCATTATCAGTGTTATCTGTTGATTCCTCCACAGCTAAATGAAATGCATTCTGAATGACCTCATCAAGTTGTGAAGTCAAAACCTTCAGCTAATATTTCAGTTTTCCTCATTGCTGTGGAATCTTATCTCTGAGCTCATCTTTTTGTTGACCTTCAAGCAAGGTGTCAGCGACTTCACACATGCATTATTTTACCATCTCATCTCAGTTTTGCCAAAACCCAAGCTATCCTCAGTGAACACTCCGTTGCACGTTGTTGGGCTGTCAGGGAATTGACAAGGACCTCTCATATTGGGATTTGGTTAATCTTGTTTGTTCTCACCTCCGTGTTCAGGGGATACGTCTGATCCAATTTACTATGCCTGGTGTCATAATGGAGCTTAACATTGGCACTTTTCACCAGAGCTACAGACTCACTGCATACCAGGCACATTGGTTTTGTGCAGAGAGAGAGAGAGAAACAGAGAGAGAGAGAGAGAGAGAGAGAGAGAGAGAGAGAGAGAGAGAGAGAGAGAGAGAGAGAGAGAGAGAGAGAGAGAGAGAGAGAGAGAGAGAGAGAGAGGTAGAGAGGTAGAGAGAGAGAGAGAGAGAGAGGTAGAGAGAGAGAGAGAGAGAGAGAGAGAGAGAGAGAGAGAGAGAGAGAGAGAGAGAGAGAGAGAGAGAGAGAGAGAGAGAGAGAGAGAGAGAGAGAGAGAGGTAGAGAGAGAGAGAGAGAGAGAGAGAGAGAGAGAGAGAGAGAGAGAGAGAGAGAGAGAGAGAGAGAGAGAGAGAGAGAGAGAGAGAGAGAGAGAGAGAGAGAGAGAAAGAGGTTGTTGAGTTAAAGTTAAAGAGGCCACAGCGCCCGGGTAGATTTCTTTTTAAAAGCTGTCTAAAAAACAATGTATTGACTTTTATGTAACACAAATGCGATGTTGTCCGGTCCGGATTGACCCTTCTCTGGGTCTGGACCAGGACCGCTGTCCTCCAGTTAAGTTCGGCTGTGCTACTGTATACCGGTCTCTATTTCATTAAAAGAACATACAAGTCCTCCCCATGAGCCTTTCATGTTAAGTTGCCCCTATTACTATGTAAGTAAACAGGAATGATCTGCTGGTTGAGTAACACGTCAGTTACATTGTACCGTCATAACAATTACAGAGGGCTCACCCAACCAGGTAACACGTTGTTAAGTAGCCTCTGTTATCATGTAACTAACACAGTAACACGGCTGTTACA